>JAOXJP010231065.1:0-10688 GCA_025762735.1 Platanus orientalis | reverse complement strand
AAAATATATATATATAGATATATATATATATATATATATATATATATATATATATATATATATATATATCGGATGTGTAATCAAATTCGGATATTTAGTCGGAACGAATATGTATATATACATATTTGCTTCATTAATACTCGGATATTTTTTAAACAAAAGGATGTTTAATTGAAACGGGTACATGTATATCCGTATTTTCTTTAAACAAATACAAAAATGAACTGGATTTGGATAATAATCGGATACTTGCATCCATACCTGACATCAAGAACTAAAATTCAACTAGGCAGGATTTTCCACGTTTGACGCATTTTACAACTTAGCTCTCTGTAGTTCTAACTTGGCAATGGTCCCTAGATGGACTTCATCTAGGTCATCATCAATTCTCAATGTCCTTGCCGAACCCCAGAGATATGCTAGAACGGTGTCAGAAGATACACCAATAGCACCTTAAACTTGCATTGCCATGTCCAGCACCTGCAATGCCATATTTGGTGCAACTACCTACATTGTACCCAAAGAAAACAAGCTTACAATTTTGGGGGCTACTTAACATCTAAAAATAAAGGATGTTAACCCATGATCTTTCACTTTAATTATCTGAAGGAACAAAATCTCTTATCTTAGCCATGGAGATGGTTCCACAAGCTTTCTTGTTTTCAAGTCAATCAAGTTGGTCTGTAGCTTCCAACACCAACAGATGTCTTGTCTTCTCCAGCTCTACCCGACACTACAAAATATGTTGCTGACTTTAATAAGATAACTAACAGCATAATTTTTCATGTCTCGATCACTCCTTGAACTAGGAGCACAAAGTGATTTGCAGATAAAGTGATGTAAAATAGTTTAGTAATAAGGTTGTGCTTAGTAAAGTGAATGTTAAGTTTGGATAATGCTCAAGTTATTATATTCATCCCAATATGGAGAAATAAATAGAGAAGTTTACAATGATTAAATCCCATGATTTTAGGGATTGGGATAACAACCAAAATGTAAAATGCAAAATTTGAAAAACAATAACAGAATTTTAAAATACAAACAAACTTCTTTGACTTGATCATTGATTCCCAACAAAATAAAATTTAAAAACCAAATCTAATTTGACCAAGTCATTCTTAACACTTCCCCTCAAGGTGGAGTATGAACTTTGAGAACACCCAGTTTGCCGGTGAGAAATTAAATTGATCTTTGCCCAATGCTTTGGTAAAAATATTTGCATGTTGAAGAGTAGTAGAGATATGAGTAGTGCGAATCAGACCCTATTGGATTTTTTCACTAACGAGATGACAGTAAAGTTTAATATGTTTGGTACATTCATAAAAACAAGGTTGACCGCAATGTGAAGTGCAACTTTATTGTCATTATATAAAGTAATAGGCTCATTGTGACAAATACCAAGGTCAAAGAGCAAGTAACGTAGCCATGTGAGTTTGCAAGATGCCATTGCCATAGACCGGTATTCAGCTTTAGCGGATGATCTGGATACATTCATTTGTTTTTTAATGTGCCAAGAAATAGGATTGTCTTCTAACAAAGTGCAATAACTAGTAATGAAACGACAAGTCAATAGGCAACTGACCCAATTTGAATCTTAGTAGGCAAAGAGATGTAACTTGCTAAAAGCTGATGAAAGAATTCCTTGACCTGGTGAACCCTTTAAATTACATAGAATATGTATAGCTACATTCTAATGAGGTTGTTGTGGTTTAGTCATGAATTGACTAAGGGTGTGAACCGAGTAAACAATCTCAGGTTTTGCAATGGTGAGATATATTAATCTTCCAATTAACCGGCGATAGGAAGTAGGATCATTTAATAGAGGACCATCATTGATTGTTAATTTCAAATTTTGTTACATAGGAAAAGACATAGGTTTAGCAGCAAGAAGACCCATATCTTGAAGGACCTCAAGGGCATGTTTTCGTTGGATCAACACAATACCTTTCTTAGACTGAAGAACTTCTATACCCAAAGAAATATTGAAGATGACCTAAGTCCTTAATGTGAAATTGAGAATTCAAAAATTATTTAAGGGGTGAATGGTATGGAGGTCATTACCCATGATGATTATGTCATCAACATAAACAAGCACATAGGTGTTGGAAGAAGAGAGAATAATCTGATTTGAGCTGAGTGAAACCTACAACTTAAAGTGAATTTGAAAATTTGGAGAACCAATGACATGATGTTTGTTTAAGTCCATAGATGGACTTGTGTAGGCGATAAACACAATGCTCCCCTTTATGAGAAAAACCTGGTGAAATTTTCATATAAACTTCTTCATGTAAATCACCACGTAAGAAGGTATTCTAAACATCAAGTTGATGAAGAGACCATCCCTTGACAGCGACAATACTAAGCAAGCAATGACCAGTGACCAACTTAGCAATAAGAGCAAAAGTCTCATTATAATTCATACCCTCTTGTTGATTATACCCTTTTTCAATGAGGCAAGCTTTATAATGTTTAAGAGGGCCATCAGACTTGTATTTTACTTTGTAGACCCATTTACAACTGACAGGGGTCTTTTCAATAGGTAAATCAACCAATGACCAAGTATTATTTGCTTTAAGGGCACTAATTTTTTTTTCTCATAGCTTCTTTCCAATTCAAATCAAGAGATACTTTGGCAATGGATGTTGGTTCCACAATGATTGAAGTAGTGGCTGCAAAATGCTTACATGTTGGAGAATGATGTTCATAAGATAGAACATCACAAAGGGGTAAAGAGGTACGTGAGCCAATGTAAAAGGGGACAATGAAGTAGATCGAGATGGGATAATCCTTGAGATATTGTGGCCATTGATGAGATAGTTCAGAGCATCAAGGAAAATGATTTAATGATTTCGAAAGAATTGAACGAGGAGCCGGTATTGTGGGCATTCCCTCATTTCCATCCCGAAGCATCTTAAGTTTCCCATTTATCAAAAAAATTCCATTATTGATGGTTTTTTTCTCCATCGAAACAATAGGGCCGTTATGCTCATTACTAAACTAGTTGAAGAGATAAAATATAACCAAGGTATATGTTTTAATTAGAGGTTTCCATGCAATTCCAAATGTGAAGTAAGCCTCTGTATTTTATTCACAAAGTTTCGTTATATATATATATATATATATATATATATATATATATGTTGTTCCCATATATATCGTCAGATTGTTTCTTCAATTCGATGTTAATGTGAATGAACCATAACTATGTAAACCTATTCCTAATAGATTGACCTCAAACATTATCGAATAGCACCCTTTGATGAGAGATATGAGCAAGAGGCTTCGAGAAAACTAGTGTTTTCTGAATTATATGAAGGCCAACAGATCTTGGGGGAAAAGCATTGCTAAATTGATCTTGTCTATTATTTCATATATGACTACGAGTCGAATAAAAACAAAATAATTTTTCTCAAATCATATGTGCAAGTTATGAAGGTTGAGGGGGTGAGGTAGAGTGTGGAGAAATGTTAGGACTAGTGGGTGATGGGGTAGGTGATGATCATTGTGGATACAAATATAATTATAGTGTAAATGTATTGATGTTGTTGAAGTGTCAGGTATAGATAAAGGTGGAGAGATAGGAGAAGGATTATGAAGAAGTGAAGAAGTGTTAAAGGGAAAAATATTCTGTGAAAAATAACATCCCTACTGGAGAAAACATAATGATTATCTATATCATATAAACAATATGTTTTTTGTCCATGAGGATACCTAATGAAAATATATCAATGAGCTTGATAATCAAATTTATTGCTATGGTGGATGTGATGAACATAGCAAAGACAACTAAAAACACGTAAATGTTGAAATATAGGTGGTGAACCAAAGAGAATTTCATGCGGGTTTTTTTCTTTCAAAACTTTTCTGGGTAGGAGATTAATCAAATAAGTTGCAGTTAATATGCAATCACTCCAAAATGAAAGAGGAAGATTCACTTAAAAGTGTAAGGCACGCACTACTTCAAGTAAATGGTGGTGCTTGCATTCAACTATACCATTTTCTTGTGATGTAGCTAAGCAAGAATGTTGATGATACACTCCATTGATCTAAAGAAAGGACTGCATATTCGCTGAAAAAATTCACTGCCATTATCAGTTCGAAGGGACTTGATATGACAGTTGAATTGAGTTTTAATAAACGCAAAAAAATGATTTTAAGATAGGGTAAGTTTCAGATTTATGTCACAAATGAAATACCCAAGTACAATGACTAAAATCATCAACAAGACTAAAAAGAAATGTGCCCCATTGCAAGGTGTGGCATAGCCACCCCATATTACATAATGAATAAGCTGGAAACAAGCATTAGTAGTCGTTAAATTGAGAGAAAAATGTGATCTGGATTGCTTTGGTCAAGGACATACATCACAATGACATGAATTAGAAAAGGCTACATGGAGATTAATTTGAGAAAATAACTTGAGACGAGCAATGGATGGATGACCTTGACACCAGTGTCATGTATCAAATGACTTCGAACTCTAAATTGAAAAAGAAAATGCATCATTAAAAGATTGAAAAATATAAATACCACCATGTGTTTTACCCACTCCAATCGTCATCTTCATTAACCGGTCCTAAAAAAGATAAAGATAAAAAAAAATGTTACAATGCATGAAAGATCAAAGGTAAGACATTTTATGAACAATAAATTAAATTTGAAAGATGGAACACATAAAACGTTATGCAAGGTAAGGGTATTAGAATGAAAAATGGATCCAACATGTAAACCATGAGCAAATGTACCATTGGGTAATTTGACAAGATCATTTGATGGTGATGGGTAGATGGAAGAAAGCAGCGAGGGTGATGAAATAATGTGATCAGTTGCACCACTATTAATGATCCAAGAATTGTTGGAAAAAGATAAGGTTGAGCAACATAGAAAGTTACCTGCAAGATTAGCTAAATGGTTTGAACTACCTATTTGGAGGAGAAATAAAAGTTGGTGATGTTGTTCTTGAGTAAATGGAGGGACCACATCCGAAGAAGCATCGATAGTGGGTGGAGTAGCATCAACATTATTAACACGAGGCTTCAAGTTATGTTTAGGATAGCCCACAAGTTTAAAACAATGATCTCGTGTATGCCTGTCTTTATTACAATGATCACAATGAAAATGAGATCGCACACCAAAGGTAGATGTGCTAGATTTCCTAGGTTTATGATTATGACGATACTTAAGAGCAGCAAAGGCAATGACTTTAGTAAGGGGTGCAATGATATGAAGATCACATTGACGCTCTTCTTGAAGAATAAGGATATATACCTTTGAAACAGATGGTATTGGATCCATGAGAAGGATGTTGCTAAGAACAGAGTTGTAAGACTCATTGAAACCCATAAAAATTTGGAATAACCGTTCTTGTTGAAGATAGTCATTTAAGTTCTACAAAGCTCCATAAGACCAAGTTGCGAAAGACTGGATAAATGATAACTCATCCCATGAATGTTTCAGCTTTGTAAAATAAGCAACAACAAATAGTTGATCTTGTTGAAAGGTAGAAATGAATTTTTTTTTAAAATTGAAAGAGACGATGAGCATTGCTTTGTGAAAATCAATCATGTAGATCAAGCCAATACTTCAAAAGTAGTAGAAGCATAGACAACGCTCTCTGCAAGATCTGTGGTGAAAGCATTTTTAAAATTCATGATAGAACCATGGTGTTGCATCATTGCCAAAGATGAAATGAGATAGAAGAAGGCTTTGGTTTGGGCAGAGATCTATCAACAAAAACCAACTTGTTTTTGGCGATTAAGGCCAATTGCATGGCACGGGACCAGGTCGCATAATTGTCTCCTTTAAGGGGATGAGATACCAAGATAGGACCTGGGTTATCGGAATGATTTAAGAACTATGGAGAGTTGGAGGTGAGATTTTCTAATTCCAAAGAGATATCAGAGTTTTCCATGGTGGAAAGATTAAAAAAATAAGGAAAAAACTTCTGGGAATATGTAGATTAATTGCAAGGATCGGAATTTTTAAGCTGATACCATGTTACGTTTGGATAATGCTCAAGTTATCATATTCATCCCAAAATGGGGAAATAAATAGAGAAGTTTACAATGGTTGAATCCCATGATTTTAGGGATTGAGATAACAACCAAATTTTGAAAAACAAAAACAGAATTTTAAAATACAAACAAACGTCTTTGACTTGGTCCTTGAATCCCAACAAAATAAAATTTAAAAAATCAAATCTAATTTGACCAAGTCGTTCCTAACAGTGAAGCCATTCAGGGCTTGAGTCTGTAATAGTTAGCTAGGTTGGATTGAGACTGGCTTGGGTGAGTTTGGGTCACCTTGGCCCAAATGTATAAGGGTGGAATAGCCCTAGGCTGACCTCAGCCGAGTCCGAACCGGTCCAAAACCCCCAGTATACAAGACAAAAGTCATCTGGGGTTTTGTAAATACACGGGGTTGATGTTGAGTGCTTCACTAATTATGTAATTGAATGCATCAACAAACACACATTTGATGTTTGCATTGTTTGCCTGCAAGACTTGTGGGCATTAAAATCCTATAGGGCCAACTTTCATCTTCTATTGTTTGGTAGGCTTATGTGTCCATGAGGTATCAACATAAGACTTTGACCAACTTTGCAAGATGTGTTGGATGGTTGCCTACATCAGCTCCCCTTCAAAGAACTAAAAGAGATTTTTACCTTGGCAATATTAGATTGGAATGAACCTTGCTCAGCAATCAACTTTCCAAACACTCTTCTTTTAAGAGCCCCTTGGACCATCATCTAAAGCCTGTAGTGACTGATCAAAGTAAATTATGCTCAATAAAAAGAAAAAAAAAAAAGGGTCGTTCTATATTTCATGCTTTCAATCTGTAGGGTAGGTTGGGTCTTGGAAGGTTACACCATTGCATGAGACTGATAACATAAAGGATTGTATCCGCTTCCCCTATTTACATTAACCTCCGCTGGGGTCAGGGGGTGGGCACATCAACGCCGAAAAGTGATTTACAACCCCCCAAAAAGTGTAAATCAATTTTCAACACTGATGTGTCTACCCCTTCAACCCCAGTGGAGGTTAGTGTATATAAGGAAAGCGGACACAATCCTTCCTCAATAAGACTAGCTACAGCTTACCAGTAGTGCCTTTTGTCTATGTCAGCCCCAAAACCCATTATGTGCTACCACATTGGAAAATGATTCCTCTTGCCACATGAAGTAGGTTTATAGACACTTAAATTATGCACAAATCGCAATTAAGGGCCTACACCCTCTCAATTGTATACCAAAAAGTTGTGTATAGGCCTCACACTCATAAGTTGGACAAGTCCATTTGGGCTTAGCCCGGGTTTTAAACAATTACCCATAAGACCACTAAGCCCATTAGCAAGCCTAAAATCCAGCTTGCATGGGACCTATATGAGAGAGATTTGAATTAAATTCAAATCTAGATTCTCTTAAGTAAAGAAAGAAAGTTATGCCACTCATGGAATACAAATAATTTTATAAATTACCTTATTTCCAAACAAGAAAAGTACAATCACTCACTCAGACCAAATGGGTAAAAGCATCCAATCAACATCTAATCAAGGGTTTAGTAAGATTCTAATCCCAAGTCTATAAATAAACCCCTTTTACATAAAGAAATGACCTTTTGGCAAAAGACTGTAAGCAAGAAGACTGTAGAGAGAAGGCCCTAAAGAACCTCCATAGCTCTCCTAAGACTTGGAGACTTAAGCCATACTTTCCAATCTCTCCATCAACCACAAGTCATTGTTAGAGAGAAGAAGATCCTTACATCTTAGAAATACGCCATAAACACAACCTTGAGAGCAAGATTCGTGATGGTTTTCTCCTTTTTGGATCAAGCACAAAGCCCCAAGAAGAAGCCAATTCATTTGCAATCAAGCACAACAATGGATCCAACAAACACATCATCAGGCCCTTGGATCTCTGTCAACGAGAATCAGAGGTTTACTTTTTTTCATTTAAGAGTGTAAAATCAAAAAGTCGTATCACATTTCATTTAATACAAAGATTCATTTATTGAATTTTTTATATATTTTTAGTGTTGAGGATTTACACACGAAATTTGGGTCAACAAGGTTATTGGACAGAAAGTTGACACATGGGTCAATAAGTTTATTGCAATCTTATTATTAATTTTCCTGTATCTTAGATGCATGTAAACTTTTTTTTAAAAAATGAAGAAGAAACAAACAGTTAGATTCATATTAATGGTCCAAAATAAAATAAAAATAATTTCACATGCATGAGTGCCTTCTCCTCAATTGAGATTAGTAATCCAATGGCACCCATACGAACTTCTATAACCAGAATATATCTAATAGGGAGGTTTTTGTAATTATTGATAGATGAGGGAGAGATTAAATATTGTAAGATAGTCCAGGGGAGCATTACGTAATTAACCCAAACAATTTTCAAATGAAAAAATAGATACCCATAAAAAAGGGGTGCATAGGGTTAAAACCATATTAAAAAAAAAAAAAAAGTGATCAAATGAACATTTGCACCCTATTTAAAAGATGCACCAAATTCAAAAAACCATCATGTGTTAGCCTGTGGTGTGGGGACACAGGGGTGCATACAAGTTATAAGTGCAGGAGACCCTTTTCCTTACCAAAATTTCCACTATTGTCCACTTGTCCATTGTATTCACCACATATCCTTTGGTTAAGCAGGGACAATGCAACTGCTTAAGAAGCAATGCTTGATCAGGGATACATTGTTCATCCCCTAAAAGAAGCTAGCAAGCACCATTGCAACTTACAAAACTGAATGAGATTATCTCTCCCACGTTCTCCAACAAAAACAAAGAGATTAAATTTGAATCACAACCCTTGTGACCACCCAATCAACTGTGTTCTTTTTTTTTATTGTTAAAACAAATCACATTCTTTTTGGAAGATTAAGCAAGAGACATAAGGAGAATCCAAGAAACATAAATGATACAATTCAGTATCAAACACCAAGAATGACACAAATTAAATTATTAAATGGAAGAACAACCAACTAACAAGATTGTGTTACATGTTCAAATCAGTTAGGGGATGTGGTTATTTTATTTCGTATTTATCTTTATTTAATTTATCTTATTGTACGTAAGAGTGGATTAGTGGATAAGGAGATAAGGGTGGTTCCTAAGTAGTGGGGTGTAGTTGCTTAAGTTTAGGGGTTATGGAGTTGGTTATAGTTAGGAGTGTGATGTATTTAAATTTCTTTATACGAATGAATTAGATAAGGAAGTTATCAATCAAAAAGAGTTTCCTAGGAGGTTTGGCTACCCTTGAAGTAGTCTTTTGTTTTATTTAAAATAAATAAAAAGCAGAAGGCACGTAACAGTGGTATCAGAGCCAGAGATCCTACCATGGCAGAAACTACTAGGAATGCCAAGATTGACGAGATGATGGGGAAATTGAAAGAAACAATAGAAAATTAAGGAAAGATGCTACAAGAGTTGATGCAAAGAATCATAATCATGGATTCTAAAATCGAAAGTCTTAATTTCCAACGGCCCAAACAAAGAAGAGGGAGAAATCTTGGTTGACAGGTCCATCCATCGAAACCCAAAAACATCCACTTGGGACTCTAATCATGCCATTGAAACATGAATAACACGATTGGATTTTCCTTGGTTTGATGGAACTGGCCCATCGGGTTGGTTGTATAGAGTAGAGCAATTTTATGTTCACCAACAAATGCCCATGTCGCAATGATTGCTCATGGCCTCCTTCCATATGGAAGGGAAGGCTCTTCAATGGTTCTGGTGGATGGAGAGATTTGGAGCAATTGAGATTTAGGATGAGTTTGCTAAGGCTCTATTAATGTGGTACAGTCCTTCCCAATATGAGGATCCCATAGCCTTATTGTCGAAACTTCAACAAACCACAACCGTGGAGCTCTATCAATCTCAGTTTGAAGAATTGGCTAATCGCACAGAGAGTCTTAATGTATCCTTCATGATAAGTTGCTTTGTGGGAGGGTTAAAAGAAGAAATCAAAGAAGAAATCCGTCTAAGTGTTCAGATGCTAAAACCCACTACACTCACTGATGCAATTGGGCTAGCATGCATGCAAGAAGAAAATGTGGAGGCCCTAAGACATCAAAATCATCAAGAGAGTATCATAACACTACTAATTAAAAAGCTAACACCAGTGGAAATCAAAGAAATGCATGAAAAAGGATTATGTTATAATTGCGACGATAAATTTTCTCCCGGCCATAGGTGTAAGGTATAGAAATTATTTCTCATGGAAGGTCATTGGCCAGAAGATGCTTCTAACGAGATGGATAGACTTACAACGGTACAAGATAATTTTACAACCTAAAAAACCTTGAGGACAAGGTTTATTTTCAAGGGGGAGAGAATGTTACGTGTTTAAATCAGTTAGGGGATGTGGTTATTTTATTTTGTATTTATCTTTATTTAATTTATTTTATTGAACGTAGGAGTGGGTTAGTGGGTTAATTAGTGGATTGGGAGATAAGGGTGGTTCCTAAGTAGTATGGTGTAGTCGCTTAAGTTTAGGGGTTATTGAGTTGGTTATAGTTGTGAGTGTGATGTATTTAAATTTCTTTCTATGAATGAATTAGATAAGCAAGTTATTAATCAAAAAGAGTTTCCCAGGAGGTTTGGCTACCCTCAAAGTAGTCTTTTGTTTTATTTAAAATAGGTAAAAAGCAGAAGGCACATAACATATTGTTT
>JAOXJP010231064.1:0-10688 GCA_025762735.1 Platanus orientalis | reverse complement strand
TCCTTATACCTAAACTTATCATCCCATACCAAGAACCCTAATTATTGACACTAAATTCCTCACTTTCTTAAAAATCCATTGTTCTTGATTTTTGACAGATTTTAGAGGGTTTTTTTATTTCTTAATTTTTCTTCTAAATTTCTTCAAACATTAGTTTAATCATTCTTGGATCATCCATCTTAAAGATTGTTTATTCTTCATACGTTTTTTGAATTTATTATTATTTTTCAACACCTTAGAATTCAAGAATCGTTCTTTAATGATCTTTCTTGTTACTTTTAAGCTTTTGGTTCAATTTCACTTGTTGTAGGAACTCATTCCTTTACATCCTACATCAAATTTGGTATCAGAGCTTAAGGTTTTCCAAATAATTTCTATTAATTAGGATCCTTTGATTAAAGCCTACATTGATTTACTCTTCCCTTATTACAAGTGCTAACCATTCATCTATTAACTTTTAAGGTTCTTCCCAAAAGTGTCACAAATTAATTTATGGTATATTTCAAGGCTTCTAAATCATTTTAGGGTCTACCATAAATTCTTCTCGGCAACTACATTCCCTTCTCAATTTATTTAGGATCATTTTCAAAGAGTCTGGATCTCTGTAGGGGTCGTTTCCATTATTTTAAGACTACCCTAAAATTGTTGAGGAAACCCTAAACACCATGGTAGGGGTTAGTAATAATGATTTAGTAATTGAAGTTAAGAAACAGACTCGTGAAATGGAATCCATTAAGACAGAATTAACTTCCCGTATAGATAAGCTTGAAGCTTTGGTTCAACAGCTAATGGATACAATAGAAGGCCTCCGCTCAGACATTCAAAGTTTAAAGAAAGATAAAAAACATGACCAGGATGGGAAATCTTCACAACTAGAGTCTTTCTTTGATCATCATAAGGAATCTTCAGGGCATGAGACAACTCCTGTCAGGCAACATAGAGAGACTGGTTGTAGATCCTGGATGCAGCCACACTCAACACATCAAGAGGCAAACAGATTTACCAGATTGGATGTTCCAGACTTCTGTGACAATAGGGATCCATATCTATATTTGGATTTGATATTTCAAGTGGAATGATAATTCAGAGAAAACCGTAAATTTTAGTTTACAGAAGCCAAACTAAAGGGGACAACTCTTATGTGGTGGCAACAATATAAAGAGAACTAAACTAAACTGAAACTGAAATTAAGTACCACTGTAGGCAACAATGAACAAGAGATTCATACCTTAGGATTCTAGATAGAGATCCCACATCCAGTTATATCAGTTGAAGTAAGGAATGTCATCTCTAGAGGAGTACACCAACGAGTTCCAACACCTTGCTACTCAAGCAAGTATTAACTGGAATGATGAGATTCTCATCTCATTATTCAGGCAAAGATTGCAACCTTAGATTTTCAGAGGACTTAGCTACCATTACTATACTAATGTGGATGATGTTATTAGAGTTTCCTACCAGATAAAGCAAGATCTACAATTGCACCAAATGAAGAAACCTATTATGCAGGCCAGGACTTCACCACCTAGATCCGCTCACCAGACATCACCTCTTAGACACAGGAACTCAGAGGGTTCTATTTCAAAGTTCAAAAGTGATTAATGTTTTACCTACAAAGGATATGGGCATCACAAATCCCAATGTCCTAGCAAGTTCATAGGCTTTACTGAAAAGAAGCCAACGGATGATAATGAAGAGCCTACTGAGATGGTTAGGGAAGCTAAAAAGAAAAAAGCAAGACAAAGGGCAGGCAAGGGTATCACTGGAGTGATCCATCATTTGTTGCATTTACAAATGAAAGAACCAACGAAGATCAAGGTAAGGAAGAAGCATACTACTTTCCCATAGCAACTTACTCCACATGATGGACCCAAAATTCTTGGACCTCCACCCCAACTCAACAAGGCTGCGTTTTCCAAGAAGGGGAGAGTTGATGCGTGGCATTAACATGGCTTAAGAAGTTCGAACCTTTGTGGAAGCCCAAGATCAAGAACAAAGGATGTTAGAAGAAAACATAGTGTTGTCCACAAGATTTTCCCCTTATTTTTTTGTTTTAGGAATTATTTTAGTTGTTTTCTTTATATTTTAGGAAGGTTTTAGTAATGAGATTGATGTAATAAGGCCAAATGAACCATGGAGAAAGGTTTAAATTAATTTAGAATAATCTAAGACTGTTTTATGATTTTTTAAAGAATTTTTTAGAAATTTTCCAGGTTTTTTAGGCCAACCATACAAGGGTGGGGTATTTTAGTCCATTTTCGAGTTTTATTATTATAAATAGGTTGTAAAGACCTTATGTACAATCAGATTATTGAATAGATGAAGATTTTGAAGTTGTGCAGCTTGTGAAGTGTCTTTTTCTCTCTCTTACTTCACTCAAGGTTAATAGGTGAGAAATCTCTCCTCTCTCTCTAATTTCTTCGTTCTTCTTCTCCTCCTACCTCAATTGTGCATCCCCTTTTAAGCTTTTATTTTCTTCAAAAAATCCTCATTCTCCTCCATATTACTTCTTCATCACTTCTTTTATTAACTTTTCTTATCTCATTAATCTTTTCTTCCTTTCTTCCACACTTTCTTGAATTTTCTGAAAGCAGAATTTTTAGAACAGTCACCAAAATTTAGATTTCTCTTAAGCCACCCATTCAAACCTAAAACCCTTTTAGACATAGCATCCTTATACCTAAACCTATCATCCCATACCAAGAACCCTAATTCTTGACCCTAAATTCCTCGCTTTCTTGAAAATCCATTGTTCTTAATTTTCGACAGATTTTAAGGATTTTCTTGATTTTTCTTCTAAATTTATTCATCCCCTTGATTACAAACATTAGTTTGATCATTCCTGGATCATCCCTCTTAAAGATTGTTTATTTTTTATACGTTTCTTGAATTTATTATTATTATTCAACACTTTAAAATTCAAAAATCTTTTTTGTTACTTTTAAGCTTTTGGTTCAATTTTACTTATTGTAGGAATTCATTCCTTTGAATCCTACATCATAAAGCCCAAGAAAGACATGCACATGAGTTATGTTATCATTGTGATGAAAATTTCTTCCAGGTCATAGATATAAGGTACAAAACTTTTTCTTAATATAATCCTGGATGAATACAATCCTACAGTTGATAGAGAGAAAAAAGAAAGACGGAGTATGAAGATTCATTAGGATAATTGACTTACATTTTTTTTGTTAAACCTTGAGGACAAGGTTTTTTGAAGGGGAAGGAAATGTCATGTGTCTTGTAGTTGAATAAATTTAGGGATTTATTGTTTGAGGGATGTGTTAGTTTGTTAAGTCTTTATAGGGTTAGTATTAGGATTTATCTTTATTTTTTTTATCTCTTATAGGGGAGTCTGTAGAAGTTGAATTTAAGGAGTTGTAATATGAGAGAAGATTTATCTATTTTTTAATCCACAGAGGATTGGCTCCTTTGAAGAAGCCAATTGTTTCTATTTATTTCCTTAAATTATCCAAGCACATTACAAATTAATAGATAAACTGCAATTAAAAAGAAATCGCAAAAAAAAAAAAAAAAAACGAATAAAGACATAAAAGAAAATACCAATGGAGTCACGCTTAGGGTTGAAAGCATCACACCTTCAAGGTTCTGAAGTCACACCAAAGAACAAAGCAATTGTAGCCTTGAATTCATTAATAATCATCATTCATTAATAAATAACTAAATCCTGTCACAAATGATACCCTGCCTATATTTTAGCCATAACTTTCCCAAGTCATATCAGATTCTCAAAATCTTGGTCTCATTAGAAAAGTAACTAAATAACCTTCCAAAAAATACCAAAATTCAGCCAAATGTAAAGGTTTTGACTTCCCAAAATAAGGCCTAAAGAAAAGTAACGGAAATAAATCTTTCACTTTCTTTAAAATTAATAAAACCTATTCCATTTGGAAATAAATAAAATCCTTTAAATTGATTAACAAGAAACTAACCTAGATTGACCTAAAATTAACAGCAACAAAAATGTCACACAAAATATTAAACCCAAAATTCCCAAAATAACCCTACGTAATCCATCAAATTTGAACATGGCATATTTCTTTCTCCGCATCACTTAAGTCTCTATGCAGGGTGTGCTAGGAGTAGAGTTTGGTCTCTTTCCTCAAGGTGAACGATGATTCAGCCTAATGCACAAGAGAGGCCAGCAAATTCCATTTTAAGGACAGTGGAAACACGACCTGACACCAACTGATAAGTCTCTCAAACATTAGTTTATGTTTGTTGTGTTATGCTCTTCACTTTTCAAGTCTGAAGCATGTTACACACTTGATATTGTTGCAATCATAGTCACTACCATGTATTAGAAATCTGATTCACAACACCTATACGATATGTGATTTACATTGAGTGTGTGTGAGCTGGATTTGTTTAGAACTCTATTTTCAGCCTGCTATTTGATATGTGATCTTGATTTACATCAATTATTGATATCATGTATGATCGGCTGAATGTTAGTGAGAACTATGGTATAATTATTGCTGTAACTTGTAGTCCATTTATATGATTGAATGATACCTTACAAAATCCCCAAGAAACTTAAAGTGGAATTCTGCTGGAAAATACAGATGTTCAAATACTCTGTTTTCTTGACCAACCAAACAAGTGAATCCATACAGAATTGACCAAGCAATTCACACGGATCACTATACGAAACACACATGAAATCTGTATAAAATACAGTGGAATCCATCCAGAACAACGACAACAAAAAATTCATATGAACATGTGTTGACACAATAACAACTGTATCTAATAACTGTACAACTGTATCAGAAAAATTCGCATGGACTACACAATTCTTGATGTATCAAACTCAAAAGCAAGAGTTATACACAGAGTTTTAAACATGAGAACTGGATGGCTGGTTGAAGTGTAAGTAAGCACTACAGACAATTTAGACATTAATAAATTGCTGAAATGGATTATAAAAATTCAGAGGCATTCTAGTAAACATATTCATATAAAGAACTAAATCAGTTGTGAGAACAAAAAGTTTTAGTACTCTTTGTAGAAATGTTGAATTAGATGTGTGCAAGGTAGAACCTTTAGAGGTAATTCTACAACAATTCGCGACAGAAGAGATGTTTCAATTAGAGATTCCAATGTGTTTTATGGACTAATGAGTTAAGGTTCGATAGGTACAACTAAAGTTGGTACAATGCAAATAAAATTTACCAGAATACAATTATGAACTCATAGTTTAATAAATTAAGTGATACTAGAATCATATGGACAAGACTAGAAAGTTGATATGAAATTGCTACTCTATTAGAGTAATTCATAGCACAAGTGCTTCTAAGGAAAAATCTATCTTCATGAAAGGACTAGAACATTAGTCCGTAAAGGAAAAGAATATTTTCCATATGGAAATCACATAGAAAACCAATGAGATAGCAGAGAAGGCCAACATCATGGTAGAAACAAGAGAAAACACAAAACCCAATATAAAGAAATTTTCAAATACTTGAGAAGATTTTAACAAAGACAAATGTTAAAAGTATTAAGTGTTTAAAGTGTGAAAACCTAGTCAATCGCAGCAATGTGTAACATATAGGACCAAGAGAAGGTCAACTAAAGGTCATTTGACTAAAGCGTAAACCGCAATGGTTATGACTGAAACAAATATTGTGGAAAGTGCCAGAGACTAGGTAGTGGAAATTGGGCTACCAAGGTTATCTATTGTGACAGAAATAGCTTTGTCTCCTAAAACTCTATGAGAGATAAAAGAAATGAGATATAAAGATTTCTCATTTATTGTGAATGAAGGGAACAATGAAATGGAAACTCATTTCTGGAAAGATTATAGAGCTGAATCACGTCTCGCATGTTCTTGATGATTGGCACAATTTGGTCTTCAATTGATTGCTGAAGAGACTAGACAAAAATTGACTTTCAAGTCTAACAATTCAATAACCACAAAGAGTGGAGGATAGTGTACAAAAAAGTTATTTGTACTTGGCTTCCTGGAATAACTCAAGATCTTTGTCTTGATTGAAGTAGACATGATGAAACGTTCTATAGAGAAAACAGAACATGGACTAAAAAAACCTTCAAGAAAACTTGTTAAACTTTTGCATAATGAAAATATGCAAATAAATTTCTTAGAAGAAGAAATTAGCTGAAATACCAAATTCCAAGCAATTGAGAAGACAATCTTACATATGGTAAATATTAGAAAGTAAAACAATTGAGAAAAATATGACCTACAGACTGAAAGCAAATCTAGAGAGTAATCATATTTAGTCACAATACACTACCATAAGTAAATGTTAGTATGGTCATTGTACCTAAGGCCAATCTAGTCAAATACCTCTCTAAGAGAGATGATTGTGGTGTAGCATCATCAAGAGAGAGAGGTCTTGGACCAATAATGAGATAAAAAGGGTTGTGAACATATCATAATCTCATTAATTCTATGGTTATTGAGATTATGATATGTTCTATTAGCCAGTAATGTTGACAGTAAATTAACCAACTCTCCCAAAACCTTAAGGTGTTAGTTGATACACAAATTAATATACTTCAACACCCCCCCCCAAGAGGAACACCGTTCTCTCCTTGGAACACACTTGAGGAGCTAGGCGTCTACACAATGTGTACACACGCACACAACACTACATCCGGGAAATACTTCCACCAAGATTCGAACTCACGACCAAACTTGCTCTGATACCATGTTGACAGTAAATTAACCAATTCTCCTAAAACCTTAAGGTGTTCGGAGATACACCAATTAATATAATTCAACAAGTAAAGGATGGCGAGTACAAAGGTACTAATTCTCATTAGTCTTTAAAAAAAAGTACTTTGAACCTGTTGTAGGTCAATCCCTTAGCAATCAATGAAAAACATTCAGAGAATTCAACCCACAAATCTACAAATGTGATATAAGTGAAACTCTTTGAGAGGTATAAACAAATTGTACAACAACGAATAAATGAAAATGTGTTATCATTATCCATAAAGAGTGAAAAAGTAAATCTAAATTATTTGTAAGAAATTCTTGAGGAAAAAAAAAATTGTTAATAAGACAATACTAATTGTGGGGGTAAAAGTTTTCAAGAAATTTAATGAATTTGAAGGATGATTAACTCGTTCAAATTTAGTGTGGCGGATCTCTTACAAATAAAGGTTCTATAACAAAGTGCTATAGTTACAAAAGTGTTTCGGACTAATGAAACAATCATTGAGAAGTAGAATGTGTCATAATGAGTACATTCAATTGAAAAAATAAATATGAACAGTAGCCTATAAAGAGTTCAAGCATATAATGTAAGGCTAAGCTAGCCAAGAACATTGACATTGAGTGATGATATGAATTAATAAGAAAGCTGTTGAAGCTTGTGTAAAAGAAAGAACAAGACATGTGATGTTCTTGAGTCAACTAATCAGTTGTAAAACATTAATTACAGGATGAGAATGAAATCCTACTGACAATAATATGCTTGGAAAAAAGTAAAAAATTGGGGGAAATGACTAATATAAAAAGTCATAATAGAGTGTGGTCAAAATACTATAATGTGCTAATAGGAATCTCATAGATTTTCACTGACTTTAGTTCATTGCTTTATCTTTGACATATTGATATCAGAGCATATGTGCACTACAATGATAATCTGAGACTCTTAAGTTAGTAAAAGCTATAGTGAGTTGCAACTTGTGAGTTATAAGAGTTATATCCCTATATTATATAGATTTTAAGAGATATAAAGCAAATCCTATGACTATACCACTAACTAGAGGGTTGGTAGAAACAGCATTCAGGGGGATAGGGCTTCAGCCTAATTCATAAGTCGATGGTGATGGTAACCTAACATATGTGATTGGCAATCCCATTAAGTAGGTTCATATGGGTAAGAACAAGTCATTAGCCATCTCGACTAACACTATCATTAGTGTCTTTTCCTATGACGCAAACAATGTTTACTGCAATTTTATAAGGATGAGTTTTGGTACGCTTAATGGATCACCTCCTATGAGAACTTGGGTTGGTTCTCTAGAGCACTCATGAGCACCCAAGTATGGTGAATGGCCAAAATGGCGCCAACCCAAAAAAATAAGAATAATTGTAGGTAAGAAATGTGATGACATACTCAGTTGATTCATTGTAATGTTGTTTAGTTCATAGACCCAAGGTCCAATAGACTCCATGGATTGTGGGGTGCTTTTCTAATGGTCGGTTTATAATCTTCTAGACACCAAGGCCTATGCATTTCTTACTCCATTTCTATAGTGTATAAATGCCACTGATGTCTTGCATGTTATACATGGTTTAAGTGTGTTTATATGTTTCACAGGTGGTTTACACTTGATTTCAATTTTGAATCTTATTAAGGATCATAATATATTTGGAATATATTTAAAAAGATTCAAAATTAAATCTAATATTTGTGTGGTGTGCACGAGTTACATATAATTAATTTATTATATTTATTAGGCCTTTATTTAGGCTTCATTATATTTTATCTCTCTCTATATGTTACAAGAACCCAAAAGGGTTGCCAACATTTTGGAATATAAGAGGGTGTTCCTCTATAAGAGAACACACATACATGAAAGTGTTGAGATACATTATATTGAGGGTATAAGACAGGCTATACTGTGCCAAATAGTATAGACCTAACATAACATATATAAATAATATCTAAAGTATAGAGAGACACTCTACACACACGCTTTCTCCATCACTCTCTTTTCTCTTCTCTTCTTTTTCCTCTTTTCTTCTTCTTCTTCCTTACTTCTTCCATTAAAAATAAACGAAGCACACTACTCAGCTTGGTATCAAAACAAGACGCAATAGAGATACTGGGATTCCCACATTGTTGATGTCAGAAGTCCAGGACTAACGTCAGCAGTCATACGGCCTACAAGGTGTGTGATGGTGTTTTGATGAAATTGATAGATCTCTATTTCTCCAAAAAAAAATTTGAGATCATCCCGACAACGTTTGAACAATTTGATGGCTTTTTTAGGAATTTTCTTTGAAATAACCAAAAATTTCCAGTTTTTAGTTTTTTAAATGGTGTGATCAATTGGTTGTGTTTTGGGGGGATTCTTTCTACTGATTTGCTTCTTCCATATCACAAACAAATCCCACTAAATTCTTATGTATATCGAGAGAAATATGAATATTTTTCTCTACTAGTATTACCACCCCCCTTTGGAGTTCGATTCTTTTTTTTTTACTTTCTTTGTTGCCGATAATGTTGGGGATCATTGTGAGGTTAGTTGTTTTATGGTTGATGACTAGATCTACATGCTAGCATATATAATATACTTTGGTGGTGGTTTTTAATGTTTCTAGCTATGTTGCCAGCTCTTCCAGGTGTTGATGTGGATGGTTCCTATCTATTCTAATTGATGCAGTGCCATATTATTTGATTGATAGGCAATGTAGCCTTGTGTAGTGTTATGAAAAAACCTGTGGAGGTATGATTGTGTTTCTTATAGTTTGTGTGTTTCTTTTGGCAGTGATTTAAGTTGAACAGATTGTGCAACCTAAGTGTTTGGCTTTGTGAGTGGTTTGTTATGTGTTGTTTGTGAAATCAACAATGGTATTTCAGTAAACGTGTGTGACATAAAATGAGTGGCTGAAATGAGGATGTTGAGATGGATGAGTGGCAAGTCTAGAAAGGATAGAAGTAGGAATGAATCAATTCGTGGGAGCTTAGGTGTAGGCATAGCACCAATAGGTGATAAAATGAGGGAAAGTCAATTGAGATGGTTTGGTCATATACAACAAAGACCAATGACGACGCCAGTGAGTAGGGCTATCAATGAGCCGAGCTAGCTCGGCTCATTATGAGCTAAGAATGAGCCTTGTTTGAAGCTCGTAGAGTTGAGCTAGAATTCATATTTGAGTTCGTTTAATAAGTGAGCTTGAGCTGAGCTGCACTAAGCTCAGCTCGGTTCGTCAAGGATTGGCAATCTATAAATACTAACTATCTATATACATATAAAATGTTATAATATAAAAAGTAAATATAATTATTTATTACAAATTGCATGTATTTATTACTCAGTATAATCAGTCAGCAAAACTTTTACTTTTTGTTGCATTTTTTATTGGTCAAGAAAAACTTTTTAACTTTTTATCATTTCACAATCAAAGATGAAATTATTTTTTATTTTAAAACCCATCTCCCTTGAAAGACCACAAACCCTAGGCATGACCAGCTATCTCCTTTAAATGGTCAATAAGTCAAGAGACTCCAAACCCTAGACATAACCCCTACTTGTATCTCTCATTTCCTCCCTCTTTACTTTACCGGGGTTCCTCCTCTTCTTTTTTTTAATTTAGCAGCAAAAACAAACCCAAGAAGAGAAAATAGAGCAGAAAAAGAAAAAACCGTCGCTGTCATTTTATGGAATCACGGGCTTTTCTCTAACCAGACTTCTTTGGTCAGCCACCATTTTCATATTTGTGATGAGACTACGATGTTGAAGGGTGTGTTCTTCAAACCGACTATGTACGAATCAAGGATCCCTTCTTTATCAAATATATTTTTCCATTTTCTCAATCTACTCGCTTTTTGTATTTATGTTTCATATTTTCATCTCCCACATGATGTGGCGAAAAATTGGCGAGGTGCACCTCATCCCCCGAATGTGGTGAAAAATTGGCAAGGGGCGTTGCATCGGCGCCCGGATGCAATGAAAAATATGCA
>JAOXJP010231063.1:0-10688 GCA_025762735.1 Platanus orientalis | reverse complement strand
CATCCTCATTTCAGCCACACTCATTTTATGTACATGTTGTTTGTTGGCTGCCCAACATTCTGCTCCATAAAGCATGGTTGGTCTTATAGCTGTCTTGTAGAATTTTCCCTTCAATTTTAGTGGTATTCATTTATCACACAACCCTTGGTGTAAACCTACTGTGATTGCAAACTCACTTGTCTTTCCCTCGGTTGTCCTAATACTAGTTATCGCTCTATCATACATATCTTTAATTATGTCAATATATCTACTTGGGACCCTTTTTTATCCAAAACCCACCAAATGATCTCTTTTAGCACTCTATCCTCGTGATAATTTAAAAAAAAAAAACCTTGGCACTAATGCCTTGTTACAAATAACTCCCTACATCTTTGTAACCCCACATGCCTAACACACTTTGGGGTCTTGAACTTGGGCCTTGGCCTTCAGATTGGGTATGTATTCTCCATCCATCTTAGTGCTGCTGCATTAATACTGAAAACTTATCTTTGCTCCATTTTTTTTTGATAAGTAAAAATAACTTTATTGCAGAAGAGGGGAAGGGGAAAACAAGGCAAATAGGGGATGAACAATCCCTAAGCAAAACAAAGCAAAAGAAAGCAAGAAGGGAACAAAACAGAGGCAGGGCCCCATGGGAGGGGGATGGAAAAATACCAAAAGCTCCCAAAAAAACTCAGGGAGAACCTACAATATGTGTCCAATCCCTAAGAAGGGCCCCATTAGGAATGTCATCATAGCCTTTCACACGCCTAGCCCAAAATATAATAAGTTCTTTGACTCGCCGAAGCACTTGATAGGAAGGCTTAGAGTACGATCTAAACACCCGATTATTTCTTTCCCACTAAATGGACCAACACACCACAGCGGGGACCAACTTCCATATTCTTCTCCCTATCGGGGTGAGGGCAGGGACTTTCTTGCTTTGAAGCAAACCAACCAGATTCGGGGGAGCTATAAACTCGATGCCGAAATCTCTCGCAATGCCACACTAAATATCCCATGAGAATCGGCAATGGATTAGCAGGTGGGAAGACGACTCTACCTCTTGATAGCAAAGGAGACAAACACTAGGGAGAAACATTCCTTTACGCTATAACAAATCCATCGTGGAAGTCTTATCCAGAGCAGCTATCCACATAAAGAATTGGACCTTTAGGGGAACTGTATTCCAGGGGCCAAATACCTCCCCCCCTCTTGACACATGGTCATAACAGGACCTTACTGAGAAAACACCCTCTAACCCTTTCTTCCACAACCGTCAGTCCACTCCACCAATGTTAATCTGAGCGTCTTGTAAACAATTCAATAGCTCAATCAGCCTCGGGATCTCCCAATCAAAAGCTGCACGCCAAAGTCTCGGAACCTATACCACCTTTTACCCTTGAAGTGTCAAATTAGAGGCCACATTCGAGCAAGGGTCCCCAGCAATAGCAAAAATCTCAGGAAAAACCTCCTTCAGAGGCCTCTCCCCACACCAAACATCCTCCCAGAATTTGATGCGATTCCCGTCTCCAACCTCATAAGCCAGGCCACGATTGAACAAAGGAAGATGCTTTAGAATGCCTCTCCAAGGACCACAACCATAGCTTCCCCTGGGAGCGGACGGATTCCAATCATCTTGAGCCCCATGCCTTGCGGCCACCACACTCCTCCACAGGCATCCCTCACTCTCCCCAAACCTCCAAAGCCATTTGCACAACAAAGCCTAATTCATGCAGTGGATTCTCCGGATACCAGTCCCGCCCCTCTTTAAGCGCACATACCTTAGCCCAAGCCACCAAATGAGGACCGTCTTCATCTTTATTCCTTCCCCAAAGGAAATCGCGTGCTGAATCTGCTCCAAAACCTTGCAAATAGACATCGGCACAGCAAACAACGAAAGATAATACGTTGGGATGCTTGCCAAAGAGGCCTTGATCAAGGTGAGTCTACCCCCTTTAGATAGATAGCGAGCTTTCCACCCAACTAATCTTTTCCTCATGTGCTCAATAACTGGGGCCCAAACTTCCTTTTGCTTGAAGGAGGATCCCAAAGGCATCCCCAAGTAAGTAGACGGAAATGATCTCGAACGACACCCCAAATCTACCACAAGTTGATCCAAGTTCGGGACATCCCCGACTGCTATCATAGAGCTCTTGGCAAGATTTAGATGGAGGCTTGATACCACCTCAAAACACCGAAGCACACACTGAAGTAGTCTGATATGGTGCTGGGAGTTATTACAAAAGATGATAGTATCGTTCGCGAACTGAAGATGTGATACTATGAGATCCCCATTCTCGAGGGAGGAACCTTCGAACATACCTAACTCCGATGTTTTCCCAAGCAAGCCCCCTAACACACCAGTCACCAAAAAAAATAGGAGACGAGATAACGGGTCACCCTGGAGCAAGCCTTTAGAACACCCAAAATGGCCCTTAGGCTCTCCATTCACCATCACTGAGAAGGAAGCCAAGCTAACACATTTCCAAATCCAAGCTCTCCATCGGATCCCAAAACCACATCTTCGTAACACAGAGGAGGAAGTCCCAATTGACATGGTCATAGGTTTTCTCTAAATCTAGTTTGATAACAACCCCGGGGTGACCCTCCCTGTATTGAGCATCAATACATTCATTTGCACATAATACCCCATCAACCATGTTCCTCCCTTGCAAGAAAGCTCCTTGTTCCCTAGATACAATCCCCGGAAGAACATCTATAAGCCGCAAAGCTAGACACTTCGATATAATCTTGTAAGTACTCCCCACCAAGCTAATGGGTCGATAATCACTAATATGCTCCGCTCCGTCTTTCTTGGGGATCAGAGATATATAAGTTGCATTGCTCCCCTTATCTAAAAAACCTATTTCATAGAAGTCATGGATAACCAACATAAGATCCCCTCGAATCACGTACCAACACGCCTTATAGAAGGCAATGGAAAAACCATCAGGCCTTGGAGCCTTATCGATGTCAAGAGACCACACGGCCTTCTTGACCTCATCTTCATCGAATGGTTTCTCCAACCACTCTGCCTGGCCCTCTTCCAACGAAGACAAATTCAAGCCATCCACTTTCAGCCTAACAGGCCTATCTTCTGAATATTGATGTCTGAAATAATCCTCCACATGACGCTTTATGACATCATCATTAGCTACTCTTTCATCCCCAATCAATAGACTGTGGATGTTATTTATGGATCTTCGAGCATTTACCATCTTATGGAAAAACTTAGTGTTATCAATTTCTTTCAACCACTGCACCCTCGATTTTTTATGCCACATCACTTCCTCCATCAAGAGAATTCTGTCGAACTCGACTATTGAAGCCTTCCTAGCACACCTCTAATCCTCATCCAACTCCACTTCTTCCTCCAGCCTATCCCATCTTTAGATTTCCTCCAAACAAGAGGACTTTTTCATGTGAATGTACCCAACACCTCCTTGTTCCAAATCCGCAGTCTATCCTGAAGCCTTTTCAACTTCAAACGAAATCTTTGACCGGTAGGCCCCCAAACCTCCAACTCCTCCCATCACTCCCTCACCAAATCAACAAAACCTGGATGCAGAAGCCATATATTTTGAAACTTAAAGGGAAGGGGGCCTGCTTGTCTTTGCACTTCTCCTTTCAACAAGATTGGCGTGTGATTTGACCCAGGACGAGGCAGAGCGCGCGTATGCTCCGGCAAAAAAAGATCGTCCCAGTCAGTGGATGTGAGGAACCTATCCAATTTACTCAAGGATGAGCTTTCTTGAAAATTTGACTAAGTAAATCTGGCTCCCAACAGGGGCACATCGATAAGCTCGTTCTGGTTAGCAAAATCCCCGAAAGTGTCCATCCCCCTTGTCCTCCTTGTAGCCTTATTCCGCTCTTCCATAAATAGGACCTCATTAAAATCACCCCCGATACACCATGGAATATCTCTTCTGCCTCGAACCTCCTCCAACTCATTGATGAACTCATCGGATACCAGACCACCCTCCGTCAGACCATAGACACCCGTCACCATCCATTTTTGAAAATCATTCTTAAAGGCCGCCACCATTGAGCATAAAAAGGAATCAACCCAAATATCCTCTACCACCACCACTCCGAATCCTAAATCAACAACACCCCACCAACAGCACTGATTGAAAGCAAAGCAGTCCAACCCGGGTTCCCAAACATGCAAAGGCCACTAATGATATCAACATCGACTCTAGTAAACTTCGTTTCCTGCAAGATGATAATTTCCGGTTTATACTTCCCTGTCAAATCTTTCACTTGTCTCCTTTCCTGGTTCCCTAGACCCCTCACATTCCACGAAAAGATTGTGCACTTCATAAGGTAATAGCACGAGACCCTCTAGTCTTTCTCCCTGACTCTTCTCCTTTTGACCCACCCTTACCATACGAGAGCCCCCAGCTGAGGTTCTTTAATTCCCAGGGAATTCTTTCATTGTTCCTGCTTCCTCCAGTACACTCCTTAGCAGGTCATACAACCGCTCTCTTCTCCAATTCGGCAAATAGTTCCTAGGCGAGATGTTCCAAGCCTTCAAAAGACAATCCTAGAGCTGCACTGACCTCTTCAACTTTCATGAGGACCCAGTTTGAGACTGTAGCGGTCGGCGTCTCATCCAAGCCATAATCAGACCAAGGCACCATAGTCTGTTGTCCTTCGTGTTCTAACTTCACTGATTCCCCTATAGAACCGTGAAAGCCCACCTCCTTCCCAAAGTCGACCACAAATTTAAGCAGATCACCGTGATGCCCTTCAAACCCCCCGCTAATCAGAGGTCCCATTTCCCAGGAAACGGGGCCCCTATCCACCTTTCCAGCGCCACCAAGATGAAATTCTGAGATCCCATGAGTAAACTGCCCAGGGTAGCTCCCCAACACCCCAGCTCCATCAGGGAAGAAAGCCCCTTGATTGGACTGCCATGGGTAACCACCTAGCACCCCTGCGTAATCAAAATTCATCCCTTTTAGAGCCCTCGAAATCGTCTTCCTCCTGAGCCTGCCAGCCCTACAAATTGGCAGAGTCAGCTGAGGGCAGAAGCTAGGTGACTTCACAGGAAACAACGGCTCGACTTCCATGGGATAATTTGATTCAATGATCTAGAGACCACCTCCCTCACGAGGAAATTGCTCCATGGCTAGAGATGCATCGGAAGAGATCCACCCATCCCCTGCCTGTTCGTCGAAGTCGCTGAAAGAGTTCTCCCGATTGACCTCAGGACCAGAAATCACCCCCGATGTAGGAGATGTCTCATTTAAGGGGTTTCAAAATGAAGAATTACATCTAGGCCCCTCCGCCTCCTTAACTTCCTCAAATAGTGCCTTCCGATTTTCAAAATTACAAACCACCCCTTCCTCCAACTTCTCCTTTGCCACACACCCCTCAAGATTACCAAAATTACTAGTGGCCCCCTCCGCCTCATTAGCCTTTGCAGGGGGCTCCTCCCGATTCTCAAAATTACCCATAGATCCCTCCCCACTCCCAGAACCAATTTTAGCCCCTTCCGCCAAAAACAATAAATCACCTGCCCCTCCCGACTATTTGAATTGCTTCTTGCTCCTACTTGCCCAACTCCTGTAACATTAGAGAAAGTATTTAAAACCCATTCTTTCGTTTGAGAGGGTTTACACATCCCACTCTCTCGCCGTACGTCCACCTCTTCACTATTCAAGCCAAAACCGCCACAGGAGACATCTAGCTCAGAGCTCTGCTTCAAAATTGCTCCACCATCATCCGTACTCCTCACCTATTTGACCACCTTAGTTGGCAGACGTGGTTGATTTTGAAATTTGATTTCATCACCGCCTGGTCAAAACAAACTCACTGCCGGCAATTCAGCAACCTCCTTCTCCGGCCCTCCCAAGGAAATCTTCAGCCTAAATTCCTTACCCCTGTCAAATAGAGGGATGATACGAGGGATTTTCTCCACCAACCTACCCCCACAACCTAGCTTCCCTACATTCATCTAGGTACCGAGTTTCATCTGCTACAGAGACAAGGCCACCGCACAATCCCCCTATCGCTCTGAAAAAACCCAAGGTCCAGAGGTGGAGGGGAAGACCTCTAACTTTTACCAGTCTTTGTCTCACAGCATTTCCAGCACTTTCATCTTCTGTTGTCCACTTGAAAAACTCCAGCCTTCCCCCATCATTTCCACCTTGCATGTTCCGAAGATTAATCAACTTCATAGCATCACCCTCCGATTCTAGGAAGATGATGGCTCTGTTATGGGTCAGGGTCCTCCAGATAGGAGCCCTCCTAGAGTGAAGAATTTTCATCAGCATAACACAATCAGCCTCCCAATTGATCTCCCCACCCTTCTTACTGCATATAACCACCTTCTCCCAAAAACCCCACGAAGCTGTCTGGCCATAGGAGGATTGAATGCCTAGCTTCCCATCAATAGAACCAATCTCACCCATGATTCTGGGGGCCTCCTGCAGCAGTACTCTCTTCAACACCTCTTTCCCTCTGTGAACACCGAGGGAACCAAGAGGTTGGACAACATCAGAGGTTCCGGCCTTGGAGTATTGCGGCTTCAGGCTTTTCACACTCATCCCTACCTCAGCTCTTGACACATGGAGCAAAGCCAAGCTAAAGTTCTCCCACCCGGAACCACCGAATGCCTCTAGGATGACAATAGAACGTTCCTTTCCATTGTCATCTAATCTTGATATAAGAATGAACCTCCCACGAGGATTTTTACGACGGCGGACCAACACCACATGAGTTCCCTCCTTCCTCGAGCGGATCAATCGAAACTCCCGTGGAAGGGAAGTAGCTTCCTGAAGGCAACCAGCTACCCATTCAGCATTCCTGGCCTGGAACTGGATCCTGGATTGGAAGCCAATCCCTCTTTCGATTATCTAAACAATCTTTTCCTTCCCCACCCAATCTACAATTAACTCAAATGATTTGGCTTCGATCTGAACAATCTTCTTCTCCATTTAGTTGCCCACTGATTAACGGTAATCGGTTTGATGAGTTCTGTGGAGAAATTGATACTCAAAACCTTTCACTATAATGAAGTCCATCTTAATGGGCAGATATGCTGATTGAGATAGTGACACAAGGGAAACTCAAGCCATCAGTCAACCACTGCTACCTGTGCTGGTTTGCTATATTTAGATGATTGATCTTGCAACTTGGCTGGAACTTGCCTCTCCTAAGACTTGTTACACTGTTTGACTTAACTTGATGGCTCCTTTATTTTTATGCACTTGCCACTTTTACAGACATGTACGTCTCGGATCATCAACTGTATTCCAGGTGTGCTCACCTTCTCCTTTTTTGGAAAATGGGTCATGGAACTGATGAAGAGCTCTACTTTTGGCTCTGTGTTTGGACTAGGCTCAGAACTGCTTCTTTGTTGCTATGAACATTGGACGACACATTATCTACAAGTGTTTGCTTACCCTTTCCACTAAGGTTCTGTTGGTGTGTTTACTGCTTCCCCAAGAGCCTGTCATTGAACCCTTTGGTGTATTTTTTGGAACGTACAGATTTCTTTCTGGAATTCTTGGAGAGTTTGTTATGAGGGAGTACCAATAACCAGTTTTGATAGCTTCTTGATTTCTTCAATCAAGACTAGCTTTGGTTCATCGATTTGGATGGATTCTTTTGTTATGCCCCTTGGAGAGGAGGATACTGACTGATCCATAGTCATAGCTCTGATTGTTCGTTCACCTTTGTTTATATATATAGGAACTTTGGGTTATGTGGGTTGGTTAGAGCTTATATGCTTTTTTTTGTTTGTTGATATAGACATAGATATATTCGCCATGTGGAGATAGGGATGGCAAGATCAGTATTCTTGTTTTCTTGTAATTATCCCAATTCATCTGCTGCCTTGGTTATTGTTATACAAATTTTCGTTTTCGCATGACAATCACAAGGCATTGTCTTGGCATTTGCAGATATTTCCTTCACAGTCCCACTCTAATTCCAATCCCGATTTTGTGGATTCTTGTTCAAGGATGAACACATTCTTCTTTTTGCAATCCTTGGTATAATGACCTATAGTTTATTACATTTAAAACCCTGTAGAGGTTTGTGCCTTTTTCTTTCATTGCACCTTTTCTTACTGTAGCCCTTGATTTCCTTTTTCTTGTGATGGGATCTCTGACCTTGATAAGATCTCTTATGTGAGATCTTTTGTTCTTTTATCTTTTTCTTTTTTATGATGAGGAGCATGAAATATCAAGTCCAAATTGTCTACAAAGTTTCTCTTGATGGAGAAGGCTTTTTTTTACTTCTACTCAATTATGTATGCAGTGCTCAATCAGAAGACCCACATTAAAATATCTATGTCCACATCCTTCACTTCTACTTGAACAAGACTCTGTGGTAAACCCAGCGAGGAACTCCTTCTGGAAGGCTTTTTGATTGTCGCTTGATATACTTGCTTAAGGTAAGTTTTCGTGCTCCAATCATAGTACTCCAGTGATGAGGACAACGCCAAAAGGTTGATGTATGTTCCACTACATAAAAGAGTTCGCTTCAAGAATGAAAAAAAATTCAAGTTTTTGGAAGAGTTTGGAAACTTTTAAGAGTTTTCTTAATTATTTTAGAGTGTTTTAGTGGATTAATTGATGTAATAAGGCCATTAGAGCCATTAGAAATTTTATTAGGAAATCTTCAGATTTTTTTTGGGTTTTTAAAACTAATCCCGTTTTTGTTTAGCTTACTGTTTCAAAGGTTAAAACTTGTCTTTTGGCTTGATTTTGGTGTCATTAGATATGTTATTCAGTTACCTTTCTAAGGAGACCAAGATTGTGCAAATCCAAGGTGATTTGAGAAAGTTATGGCCAAATTATTAAGGGGTTGTTTGAAAAAATGAGAATAGTGTTTTTTTTAAAAAGTCTTAAGTTTTTAATAGTTTAGATTAGAAAATTTTATGTTTTAGAAAATCTAGAAATCAGGAAAACTTGTACAAATTATTAATGTTTTTAGCAAGTTTAGAATTTTAGAAAATGTGTTTTGGGAAGTTTTAAATTTCAGAATATTATTTTTTTTAAAAGTTTCAAATATGTGTGGATGTAAGCCTATTTAAAGGCACCCTTTTATGCAATAAAATGCAGTTGAAGATGAATGTTTGAAAAGAAAACACGTGTGTGTGAAGTGGGTGTGGTATCCCAAGTTCTCTCTCAACCCCTCACATGAGGTGAGTATTCTACCATCTTTTTCTCTTTCCTTTTCTCTTATCTCTTCTCTTCTTTAATCTTTATTTACTTTTTGTTCTTATTTAATTAGTGTAGGAATCCTTTCCCATTTGGATCCTACATCAAATTTGGTATCAGAGCTTAACGTTTTTCAATTATTTCTTATGAGTTGGGCTCCCTATTAACAAAAGCCTAATCAATTCTTTTGATTACCATCATTCTTACTTATCTCATCTATCATTTTATTTTAGGGTTCTTTCAAAACACCTCTAAATTAATTTAGGGCCTAGTCTAAGGCTTCTAAATAATTTTATGACATACCTTAAATTGAATGGATCTCAATCTCTTACATCTTTGAGCTTTTCTTGGTATCCCTAATCATCTTAGGGCATACCCTATAAGGTTGAAGAGAACAATAAAACTCATTTCCATTATTTTAGGGTTATCCTAAAATCCTAAGGTCTTTTGAAGGGTTTTTTAGTGTCCTAAATTTTTTGAATAAGCCCAAAAAATTCTGAATCATGTGTTATTTTGGATATGATGTCTCTTTCATTCCAAAAGAGTATAAGACATTTGTACAATCCCTTTTTAAAGCTGAATTGCAGATGTGACTTGGTAATGTGAAAAATAATCTTTATTGTACATGTAAGTTTCAGAGCCATGACATGTGGTTTTACCATTATGTTCAATGTCGCAAAGAAATTCTTTATGCAGAGATGGAAAAGCGAAAAATGATTTATGTATTTCTAGATTTGGAAGAGCGGATCATGGCTATCCTTAGGAAGTCTGAGGCTGACAAAGAACAAGTCAAGATCGAGGTGAAAGCTAGATAGGAACAAACGAATGTTGAATCTAGTGCTAGGATTCAAGCCTTTTGGCGGCATATGGATACACAAGTACCAACTCCAGTTTAGAATCCAAAGAACATTTCTACATTTGTGCCAGTTCGTGTAAAGCCTAGGAGTCCGAAGAAGATTTAGACAAGGAAGATGCACAAGAAACCAAGTCCATCTAATCAACTTTCAATCCTAAGCCCTCCTCCACATGCATAGCCACTGTTGCAAAGTCCACCCAAATTGGTGACATCAAGTGGAAATGTAATGTGGGTCAAGCAAAATTTGAGGGCGAATTTCTCCCCACCTTGGGAGAATGATGTGGACAACGCCAAAAGGTTGATATATGTTCTACCACATAAAAGAGTTTGCTTCAAGATTGAAGAAAATTCAAGGAGTTTGGAAACTTTTAGGAGTTTTCTTAACTATTTTAGAGTGTTTTAGTGAATTAATTGATGTAATAAGGTCATTAGAGCTACTAGAAATTTTATTAGGAAATTTTCAGAAATTTTTTGGGTGTTTTAGGCTAATCCCATTTTTTATGTTTAGCCTGCTGTTTCAAAGGTCAAAACTTGCCCTTTTGGCTTGATTTTGGTGTCATTAGATAAATTATTCAGTTACCTTTCTAACGAGACCAAGATTGCGCAAATCCAAGGTGATTTGGGAAAGTTATGACTAAATAACTAAGGGGGTTTGAGAAAAAACGGGAATAGTG
>JAOXJP010231062.1:0-10688 GCA_025762735.1 Platanus orientalis | reverse complement strand
TGGGTGTGTGTGTGTGTGGGTGTGGGTGGGTGGGTGTGTGTGTGTGTGTGTTAAACTACTAAAAGAATCAAGAGTAATATAAAAAAGAGAAATGTAGTAAATCATTCTTTTCCTAAATTCTGACACATTGGAGAGGCAAGGAAATGGAGAAGCAGAATTTCAACTTTTTCATTTCTACTAGAAACCGTGGGCATGAAATGTATCAGATTCTAGACTTTGTTTAAGGGTTTTTATATGACCATCCCCTCAATAATCTTATACTGGGATAATATACTCATAATTTGCAAAATAGTATCCAAGTACCTACAATTTGTTTTGAAATTATAAAACTTTTCTTTGACTTATGAAACATCCCATCATGCCATTATGCACCCTGTTATATTTATTCTTTTTGGATAAAACATAAACTCCGCTAATCATTGTATCTTCAGACATTGCCGATCCCAAGCCCGGATAAAGGAGGAGGGTCATGTCAGGGTGAAAGTGTTGGTATATACGAGTGTATATGAGCACAATATGCAAGGCTATTTAAGTACATTGTACATGAGTGGTATACTTGTAAATACTAAATTTAATGTCTCTAGAATCCTTTTTAATAATGCATTCATACGTATGAGAGAGTAACAAACTCTCATACGATTTCCCTTCTTTTATCTCTCTTCTTCTTCTTCTCATACAAAACCTACCACAAATCTACAGATTTCCAATTGGTATCAGAGCTTAGGCAGAAGGTCCAAGCTCATTAATTTGAGAAGAAGCAGCAAAGTGGCTTGTTGACATCAGCAAGCTGATGTCAACAGTCCGTCCAACTGAGGTATGTCATGAGAAGTGATCTCAGATTCTTATAGAGCTCGATTTTAGGATTTTTTTTAAGCACAATCTTGAGGTCAGTTGGTATCATTTAGACTACTTTTTGTATTTTCTTTGAATTTTCAACGAAATTCCCAAATCTGAGATAATGCGATGATGAGGCTGAAGAAGCAATCCTAGAATTTACAATGGCATATGATCTTGCAATAGCAAACACATACTTCAAAAAGAGACAAAAACATTATTAAGAGGACAGAAAGGTCAATATGTAAAGATTGTAAAGTTATTTCAGGGGAGAGTCTAACCACACAACATAGGCTAATGGTGTTAGATGTTCATATTAAAAGATGGAAAAGAAAGAAACGAGAAATTAATTACACAAGAATTAGATGGTTAAACCTAAAAATGAAAAAATTAGTGAAATTTAGAGATAAATTGAAAAATGAGGGCAAATGAAATTTAGAAGAAAATATAAATGTCATGTGGAATGAAATGGCCAGCTATAATAAAAGTGTAGCAAAAGAGGTTCTTAAGAATCTAGAGGGAAAGTGCAACAATCAAAAGAAACTTGGAGGTGGAATGACGAAGTCCAAACAACCATTAGAACTAAAAGATCTTGTTATAAGGATTGAAAGAAGACTAAAAATATAGAAGACTTAGAACGATATAAAAATGCTAAAAAAGAAGCTAAGAAAGTTGTAAGCGATGCCAAATTTAAGGTATATGATGACATTTATAATAAGTTAGGTAGTAGGGATGGTGAGATGGGTGTATATAAACTTGCTAGAATAAGGGATAAGATATGTAGAGACAAAGACCATGTTAGATGTAGATTAAAGAAAGGTGGAGGTGCTACTTTCAAAAATTATGAAATAATCATCATGTAGGCAATGTTGGTTTAGGAATCGGCAAAGTAGAGGAGATTAGAGATCATAGATATCTTCATAGTATTAAAGTGTTAGAAGTTAAAGAGGCTTTGAGGAGAATGAAGATAGGAAAGACATTAGGACCAAATGGTATCCCAATTAAGGTTTGGAAATGTATGGGAGACAATAGCTTATCATGGTTAACTAAGCTTTTTAACAAGGTCACTAGAACTAAAAAATGTCAAATGAGTGGAAGAAAAGTATTGTGGTTTCTATCTATAAGAACAAGGTGGATATTCAAAATTGCACCAATTATTGTGGGATCAACCTTATAAGGCATACAATGAAACTATGGGAGAGAGTGATTAAGCATTGACTAAGACGTGAACTAGAGTGTATGAAAAGCAGTTTGGATTTATGGAGATCAACAACTAAAGTTATTTTCTTACTTTGGTGATTGATGGAAAAGTATAGAGAAGAAGAAGAAGAAAGATCTTTATATGGTCTTTATAAACCTAGAAAAGGCATATGATAAAGTACCAAGAGAGATCATTTGGAGGGTGTTGAACAAGAAAGGGGTTGATCTAGTTAAGGATATAAATGATGGAGCAATAACTAGTGTTAGGACAATCAAGGGAGAGACAAGTGATTTTGTGATCACAGTAGGTTTGCACCAAGGGTCAGCATTGAGTCCGTATTGTTTTGTCTTAGTTATGGATGAGTTGACTAGGCGTATATAGGAGGAGGTGCTATGGTGTATGTTGTTTGCTGATGATGTTGAGTTGATTGATGAGACTATAGAGCGAGGTAAATGTCAAGTTAAAACTATGAAGGGATGTCTTAGAATCAAATGGTTTAAGATAAACCAAACTAAAACAGAATATATGAAATGCAAGTTTAGCAAAAATAAGAGTAGAAATGAGGGAGTAGTCAAAATTGATAACCAAGAAATACATCAAAGTGTCCGTTTTTGTTATCTTGGTTCAATCATGCATAAAGAGGGAGATATTGTAGATGATGTTGCTCATAGAATTAGAGCGGGATGGTTGAAGAGGAAAAGTGTTTTTGGAGTGTTGTTTGATAAAAAAATAACACTAAAATTGAAGGGAAATTTTTATAAGACCAGCTATTCCTTATAAAGCAGAATGTTAGGTAGCCAACAAACAACACATACATAAAATGAGTGTGGCTGAAATGAGGATGCTGAGATGGATGAGTGGCAAGATTAGAAATGATAGAATTAGGAACGAATCCATTCGTGGGAGCTTAAGTGTAACACCAATTGGTGATAAAATGAGGGAAAGTCGACTGAGATGGTTTGGTCATGTGCAACGAAGAACAATGACTACGCCAGTGAAAAGGAATGAGATGATGCAAGTTGAAGGCACTGGAAGGATAAGAGGAAGGCCGAAATTAACTTAGGTTGAAGTAATAAGAAAAGACATGGCAACTTGTAATTTAACAGCAGATATGGCCCTAAATAGAGTGGAATAGCAAAGCAGATGTAACACCCCGAACACACTTCGCACTCATAAATAGAACATGGATTGGAATTAGAGGAGAAAGTGAGAATTATACCTTAGATTAGGACATAATCTATGGAAATGGACTTAGGGAGGGTGAGACACATTTTGGACCCAAAAAGAACCTCAAGTATAGAGCTTCAACACAGGGGAATTTTGTGCGGTCGAAATTAACTCTGATAGATCAAAAATTTTATTTTGATCGATCAATCAAGCTCGAGCTTCCTGCGAGGAAAACAGCTCTTGGGTGTTACAGCTCTTGGGTGTTAAAAATCTCCCATAGCACAAGCAGTCGAAAATAATTTTGATCAATCGAGAAATAATTTTCAAGCAATGGAAGATAATTTCGATCAGTCAAAAATAATTTTCGAGCAGTCGAAACTGGGAATCAAAAAAAAAAAGATGGACGAAAATCGAAGGGGTTTTCCCTTGTTAGGAAAACCAACCATGACATGCATATAACCTTAAATTGGCCTAGTTTAGACTTAGAAATACAAAATAAAAGAAAGAAGATCAAGAAAAGGGAGAATTGAGAAAGGAGGAGTGTGTTCTTCTCCAAAGGCAAGGTAAGCCTGAAAAACCCTAGATCTAGTGAAAATATGGTTAGACCCAATGAGAAACTTCATGAATTTTGATATGTAGATGATTGATGATCTATTAAATGGTTGAATTGCAGAAAAAGGAGATAAAAGAAAGAGGATTTTAGAAGATCTTGAGGATTAGATCAAAAGGAATCAAGGATAAGTGAGTTTACATACTTGATGTGCTACTCCTTTGCTTTCTTGTCATCTACTTCATTGGTATCCTTTATTTTGTATGAAACCTCAGTTTTGCACCACTTGATTATTAGTTTTATTAAATTTTTAATGAGTTCACATACCCTATTGGACCATTCATTCCATTTCCTATCATTTGCTCTAGTAATATCACTTGATTTTATGAAGATTTTGAATTCTATCTGTGGATTATTAGTTCTATTCAAATTTGGTCATGATTCATGGAGGATCTAATCATTTCCTTACTCTAATATTATGGGATCATTAAACTTCCAAGTCTTTTCTCTATGATTGGAAATATGGGAGTTGAATCCTTACGAAATTTGAATGGGAATAGAGATTTTATATGATATACCTATGATTTTGTCTTTATTCCCTTATAATTGCAATCTTTATTCATTGTATTGATGATCCTTGATTAGTTCACAAAGTTTACAAGCTCCAAAGCATGATTTTCGACCTAATTCACTTTCTTGTTGATTTTCTTGATGCCCTCACAATGCTTCTTGCATAATTATGCCAAATTATGATTGAACCTATGAATTCCATGTTAAAACTTTATAATCCTTATGTCTTCATTGGGGATTCTTACTCATTTTTTGGTTTGAAAATCTACGTAAATGTTTTACCGCATTTATTGCATTTTGGTTTAGGTATTGGACATGAGCTAGCACTTTTGGTTTTGGTTTCATAAACGAGCTTTGACTACATGAGCATCTTTTGCTTAGTGTCCTTAAATAGTAATATCATACCCTATATAAGCATTGGTTCCGGCATATTGTTAGGACACATGGTTTTGGTTTTCACCCTCATCCAAGGGAATTTTAGCAAAAAACCCTTGATGCCCTAGGGAATTTTTGCTGGCTACACCCTTGATGCCCTGGGGGATTTTTGCGAGCTACACCCTTGATGTCCTAAGGGATTCTTGTAGGCTATGCCCTTAACACCCTAGGAGATTTTTACGGGTTAACATCGGCCTTTATGGCCTCTTTAGGTACCCAATCACCAGGTTACATCAATAGGTGAAGACAATCCTCGAGGCCCACCATTCTGTTATGTGATTTTAGATTTGTCGGAGACCCTACATAGGTTATATGATTTCAAATTTGTCCGATACCCTACATGGGTTGATTTGTTTTGGTTGGATTCGATTTGATTTGACAAGCTTTATTCTGAAGACCCTACATAGGTTGGTTTGTTTTGATTTGAAGAGTTTTGATCCGGAGACCCTACATGGGTTGATTTGTTTTGATTCAATTCAATTTGTCTTTGATTTGATCCAATGAGATTTGTTTAGGAAACCCTTTAAGAGTTATATGAGTTCAGAGACCTTACTGGGTTCCTTTAGTCATGCATTAGGTTTGAAAATCTATTAGCTAAGGAGCCTATTTTTTTTAGAGGTAAGGCAGTCTACTTAAAAGATGCCAAAGCCTACCTATGTATGAGTATTTTGAAGTAAGCATTTGCATCTCACGTTATGCATTTCCCCTATAAGTTACACACTACGCGTTTCAGTTGTGATCACTTATTTAAGTTGGGCTTTCCTGTATTGAGCATCTTTTACTATAATTTGATATTCGTTATCCCCCAACCTTGATTCACTTACGCTCTACAGGTTACGATTGGTTATTGAGTTGTACTCAAGCATAGACTGATCTACTCCATAGGACATTTAGTATGTTTTCTCACGGGCCTTACAGCTTACCCATGTTTTCTAACAGCATTTCAGATGGTGGCTTGTAGTCTTGAGTTTTCTGCAGGTTTTTGGTCCAGATGATGGTTTAGAAGACGAGAGACCTTTAGTTTTGGCACATTGTGTACTTAACAAAGGGATTTGACTTGACTATTGGCTTAGTAGCCTTAATATTCTATTGATGAGTTGAGGATAATATGTACACTCTTATGGATGGCTACCTTTAATGATATACATTAGATGTATAAACATTTGATGGATTGACTTTTGAGTTTATTTCTGCTGCATAGTTTAGCATGAGACTTATGATTATTTTCTGCTACACTTTGAGATTGATGATATTATAATTGTTGTTAAGATTCTATTGCAATTGTTTCATTAGTATATATGGATGATCAATTTAAAGAAAGAAAAAACATATATATATATATATGAAAGGTAATAAAGAAGAAGAATACCCCCAAATGCCACACCCCAGAATATAGGATGCCGCACATATATATATATATATATATATATATATATATATATATATATATATATATATTTGAGTACGGATTTCAAGGCATAACAACAGGATTCATGTAGCCAACCCCAAATAATTTGGATAAGGTCGTTTGTTGTTGTTGGATAAAACATACTCCTCCAAAGTCCTTCATGTTAAAGAATATTAATTTGTGTATCTCCTAACACCTTAAGGTTTTGGGAGAATTGGTTAATTTAGTGTCAACATGATATCAGAGCAGGTTTGGTCGTGAGTTCGAATCCTGGAGGAAGTATTTTCCCGGATGTAGTGTTGTGTGCGTGTGTATGCATTGCGTGGACTCATGCCTATCTCCCCAAGCGTATTCGTTGGAGAGAACAGTGTTCCTCCTAAGGGGGAATGTTGAAGAATATTAATGTGTGTATCTCCTAACACCTTAAGGTTTTGGGAGAGTTGGTTAATTTAGTGTCAACACTTCAAAGGAGCTATGATGAAAAGGCCTTGCATTACCTAAAAATTGTCTTACTATATTGTATAAGGTTTGTAATTTTAAATACTGATACTGCAACATGCTAGCCAACCCCACATAATGTGTACACTTAAATCTAGCCCTCTTGTGTGGAGGCACATACATAAGTCGTATAATGTTGTCTATATCATTCTCCTGGGGTGGGAAGAAATTCGACCTCAAATTTTGACACGGTCACTCTCTATCACAGCTTCCAATGAAATGGTCTGGGCTCTTCAAAAGTGGTGGACTATGTTGTGGAGATCCAAGGATTGACGACTCACATGTACCTTATGGATTTGATGGTTTTTCGGACGTTAATCTTGATCTATCCTATTCCAAGCTTTTGCTCAAACAGGCATCTTTTCTGGCTTGGGCAAAGTCTGGCATTTACTGATGATCTACAACATAGTAGAAGGAGGATGTTCAACCATTCAAGTATGGAGTCTTTGCAAGAATTATTTCGCCTTGATCTTTTCCTTTTCCTAACTTAAGATTTTTTCTTTTTCTTTTTTTTTTTTGATAATTAGATTTCTTCCTAGATTTAGTCTGAATTTCAAATTCAAACTCTTGATCTAGAACTTTTTCTCGACCAGCAACTAGAAATGTCTTCATTTGGGATTGTACAGCTTTTTCTAGTACGGATTGCATAACAGCAACTTTGACTTCTAGGTTAGCTTCAAACTTATCCTAGAAATCAATTCCACTAATCAATTTCGATAGGTTCCAGATCAGTTCAAAAAAAAAAAGGTCTAGGTCAGCCTGGAAAGGGGCCGGGACTTCAACTAGATAGAACCAACCAAAATAACCTAACTATGATACCAAAATTGATGCAAAACAAAGGGGAAGATACCAAAATTAATGTAACACAGTTTTCCAAAGCCTCATAATTTAAAATAATGGATGTGGAAGCAAACATATCAAGAATGGAGTTTAGAAACAAACAAGTAGCCACGAAAATTATAAAATCAGAAAATAAAATCACAAAAAGAATATTAGAAGGTGTTAGAAGAAGAAAGAGAAGAAAAGAGCCTAAAAGGGTATTTTTGTAATTTTGGACAGAAAGTCCAAAAATTATCAAAATGCCCTTTGACGCATCAGAAAATTTTATGGTAGTTTTTGACGTGTTTAAGGGTTCTATAGTTAAAATTTCATGAAATTACTATAAGATTGGATGCGTAAAATCAACGAGTTTCATAAAAGTGAACGTTCTTTAATGGAGGTTTTGTTGAAAGCCAGTAAGAAATCTTTTAGAGGAAGAAGAAGATAAGAAAGAATATGGAGACGAGAAAGAGAAAGAGAATAAGAGATTAAGATAGAATGAGAAGAAGACAAGAGAGATACCTGGAAGAGTGAGGGTACTCATGTGTGCACTTGGAGTGCTACAACCTAATGGAGAAAGGAGAGGGAAGTCATGAAAGTGGCGTCAACCAATGGGGAAGAAGAAGGCTCACGGCCACTTGGAAAACTACCCAATATTACACACAATCTTTATTTAATATTCACTGAGTTTTATTACATCCTAAAATATTAGGAACTTTCTAAAAAATAAAATATTCTAAAATACATGTAACTTGCTACCCAAACTTTCTCAAATCTAAAACTTCCAAAAATATACTTTCTAAAATCCTAAACCTACTAAAAACACTTGAAACTTGGGCATAAGTATTACCACATTTAATACTTTCTATAAACACAACATTCCTACGATTTTAAACTACTAAATCCTCCAAACTTTCTAAAAACACTATTCTTGCAAATTTTGACAACCCTCTAGTAATTTGGTTATAACTTTTCCAAATCACCTCGGATTTATGCAATCTTGATCTCGTTAGATAAGTTATCAAATAACATATCTAATGACACCAAAATCAGGCCAAAGAGTCAAGTTTTGATCATAAAAAAATTGTGTCAAAATTGAAAATTGGGATTGCAACTAAAAACCCTAAAAAAACTAAACTAACTATGGCAGCCTTATTACAAGATTACTCACCCCTAAATAATTCTAATCAACTTCACATAATATGTACACTTAAATCTAACCCTCTTGTGTGGGGGTGATGTAGGATATCTAAAAGAATGAATTCCTACAATATGAGATTATGGTGGGATATTGCAAAACAGTTTAAAGAATGCAATTAATGATTCTTGAATTAAAGAAATAATAGAAATTCAATTAACACAATTTCAAGAATTCAATATTCAATTAAAAGATTTACAAGAATTAAATTCTTGAATCAAGAAAATGTGAAAGAATAAAGAGAAATAGATTAAGACAATCAAGAAGTTCTTGATAGTTTTTGGGTGGGAAAAGATGAAAAGAAAGTGTATGAATGTTGTTTTTAGATTTGAAAATCAAGAGTCCAAGTCAAGAACTTAATCAAGATTGTTTCATGATGATTTTTGGTAATCTTTAATGTAAAAAAACAGTAAATCAAAGAAAGAAATAAAATCTCAGCAAGATTATAATTAAGATTCAAAAAAAGAAAAAGAGAAAAGAGAAAAAAAAAAAGGAGAACAAGAAGATGAAGAACTCACATAACCGTAAGAGGTATAGAGATGTAGTCAAACCTTGGGCTTCAAAAACCAACTTCAATTCATAAATTTTCTTCAACTGATCATACATAAGGTCTTTGTGACCAATTTATAATATATAAAAAAAATCAAAATTGGACCAAAATACCCTTCCCTTGTACGGTCAAGCCAAAAAACTCCAGAAAAATTCTTCAAAAATCATAAAAACAGTCATAAACTATTCTAAATTAATTTCAACCCCTCTCCATGGCTCATATGGCTTTATTACATCAATCTCATTACTAAAACATACCTAAAATAGAAAGAAAACAACTAAAATAATTCCTAAAACAAAAAAAATAAAAGAAAAATCTTGTGGACAGCACTATGTCGTCTTCTTGCATCCTTTGTTCTTGATCTTGGGCTTCCACAAAAGTTGGAAGTTCTCAAACCATGTTAATGCCACTACATCAGGGGGCACTTACATAAGTTGCATAATGTTATCTGCATCCGAATACTAAAGCTAATTGGAGTATTGGAGAGAACTGAGACAGCAGGGTATATGTGGGACTAAAGTGGATTGATAGGGCACTCGTGGGTTCAGATTTAGGTTAAGGTTCTTTGGGTCCATGTATAGGTTTAAGTTCAGGTAGGTTTAATTAATGGGCTGAAAATAGAGGGAATTAGTGGCCGATATAACAGGGTATAAAAGGCAGTAACAAGGCTTATTTCTGGGCAGATTTCAGATCAGATGTTTGTGGTCCCCACAAGGGATAAAATAGGTGAGGTTTGGGGTTTCAATCATAAAGACCAGAAAATGTCTAACTTGAGGTAGCCGCCTGGTTCTAAGAAAGATGTTGAGATTTAATGACGGAAACAGCAAAGGGAAGGGCAGGGATGAAGGTAGCAGGTTTCAGAAGGGATTAATCCCAGTCTTGATTAATCAACCAGCAAGAGACTTCACTGTTGCCATTGCCGCCAGTAATAAAATCAAGAACTTAATTTTCTCATGTAGAACACACATAAAACTTCCAGAATACTGTACCGCAGGGTTTAGGGTAATGCAAGTTCATGATTTATAGAAGAAATCAAGAAAGGAAAGAAGCAATAGGGTAGCCGTAGGGTTTAGAACAAACCCAGAAATTTCCATGTTAAGGATTAACATGGTCTAGGGTTTAGAAGTCAAGATTTCTTTGAAGAAATCAACAAAATCAGTGAAGGAGACAGGGATGGGTTATCACATGGTTTAAAATTGAGTTTTTTTTGGGTTTCATTAAGGTAAAACAGCAAGAAAACTTAGGGAGAAGGATTTGTAGGCTGTGTGGGTTCAAGAACCATATAAAGACAAGGATTCTAGAATGAGTTTTCAAGGTGCTTTCATGGAGAAAACAGCAAAACAGAAACGGGAAAACAAAAAGGAAGAAGGAAAAAGAAAGAAGAATAAGATAAAAAGATAAGGAAGATTACCTGGTTTTGAAGAGGAAGACCCTACCCCTCAAAAGCCAGTTCTAAGC
>JAOXJP010231061.1:0-10688 GCA_025762735.1 Platanus orientalis | reverse complement strand
GAGGGAACAAAAAAAACGAAGGAGGTGTGAGGTGTGGAAGAACGAGAGTTTGAAGTTGACGGTGTGGGAGAAGACGATGAGGTGTGGAGGTGTGCTTATAAATTTGTTTTTTACGGTTTTTTTTTTCTTGGGGTTATAATTGTCATTTTAAGTTAGGGTATTGTTGGAATGGAGTTAAGTGAGGTGTGCTTACAAAAACTTGAGGTGCGCATATAAGCTCCTAAATAAATAGATGTGTATATACTAAAATAAACTTTTTTTAGGCATATTGCTGCATGCATGCTGGATTGGGTATTGGTGCAATATCTCTCCATTCAGATTGGAGATGATTTGAACCCTATGTCATGGCAAGATTTCTCCACATGTGGAGCCTGCTTAGGATGGCTTGATCAGTATCACTAGAAGATCAAGACCCTGTCCCCATCATCATGTGGTTATAAATATAATGATGAGCGAGTTGTATCGTTAGGATTGTCAGGTGCAATCATTGGGTGGTTGTAATAGCCGAACTTTTAGATACTTAGCCTGATAAAAATATGTGTTCTTGTATTCAAGATTATTATAAAATGGTTTCGATCATGTGCAACAAAGACCAAGGCCTGCATCGTTGAGGAATGAAACAGTCTTAATTTGAAGTCATTAAAAGGATAAGAAGAAAGCTTAAAAATGATTTGGATTGAAATAGTAAGGAGAGATATGATTGTTCACGGGCGGGATCTGTTAGGATAACTTAAAGTTAGCCTAAAGTAAGAATGACATTAGGGGCAACACATCAGCGCCAAAAAAGTGATATACACTTTTTGGGGATGCTTTTCACTTTTTAGATATGATGTGTTAGCCCCTAATGTCATTCTTACTTTAGGCTAACTTTAAGTTGTCCTACCAAATCCATATACAAGGGATTGTTCATGATTTATTAGATGATAAGACCCTAGATTGAGCTGAATGGCAAGTTATTGTGATAAGGTTTTATTGAGTTTGAGTTGAGCTTATCTTAGTTCAGCTTGTTCCAACTCTGAAATATAACCTGTGCTTGTGGCTGTATCCATTAAATCTCTCTCTCTCTCTCTCTCTCTCTCTCTCTCTATATATATATATATATATACATATATATATATATATATGGTTCTTCTGACTGAGACGGTGATTAAGGGGAACTAGCATGTCATGATTAGTTTCCTTGAATTCTATTCTATGTTCTTTTTTTCCAATTCTTCCTCTAATACAATACTTGTTAATCATTTAAATAAGGTAAGAGTTATTGTTGCATGGTTGCTTCTGCCCAAATTTAGAGGTGGAACTTATCAATCATGAAATTGATTGTCGGATTGTTTTTATGTCCATGACGAATGCAGCAATATAGCTAACCCTTCAGTTAATCCGTCTTCTAAACAAATGCATTATCATTTGTTGAAGCCTCCAATGAACGCCAGTCCATGAGAGGATTCCGTGGCCAAGTCCCACCTACTGATTGCTTCTCCCTATCAATTGATGGTTCAGTCTTTGAGAAGAGGTCATGCTATGAAAGTTCTACTAAGGACCATGATGAAGAGCTTATACTTGGTTGTGCATGTATTGTAAGAAAAAAAAATGAGGTTGCAAGCCATTAGTAACAAATAATATAACAGAAAATGCACATGGAACGTTTAGGATCATTTATCGTTACAAAATTTTAGACATTTATGTATATATGAACAGAGTTTAGTCAGGTGCTCTACGAGGCCTGGATAACTCGGTTATCAAAAATAATAATAATATGAAGAAGAAGAAGAAGAACAGAGTTTAGGACTCAGTAAAAGTTTAAACACGTGTAGTGAGTTACAGATGGTCAGACTCTGTGATTCAACAGCCCAATTGTAACATCCTTTTTATAGTTGCACTCAATAGAAGACGCAAGACGAAATCTGTGCGGTGCCCTTTCTCAAAAATAAAAATGAAAAACAAAACAAAACACCCCAAGAAGAAGGCACACAATTTATGCAACTACATTTGTATCTCATTACCCATATATAAGTGACCTAAAATCTAGAACTCATTGGAGCCTAGTTTTTAGAACAATAATTAAGGCTCATTACTCGATTAAGCCCATTTAACTCATTTTCCAACAGTAAAAAACGGCAGAGATTTGGATCCCTTTAAATAGCAGTAGAAAACGGTTAAATGATTTATGGGCTTACAACAATCAAAATGGCTACTCTTCCAATAAAACCGATTAAGGAAAAATAAATAAATAAAGATAGGGAATAGAAGATCAAGTACAAGACCTCTTAGTACGTGTGTTTTCTATCGAGTGGCATAACCCCAAAACACAAAAATACATTAAATAACATTAATCTTCTAATATGAGCTTAGGGAATTTCTTTTTCATGAGACAACGTCACGAACTAAAAGACGAAAGGCATCACACCTAAGAGGGAAAATAAAAAATAAAAGAGCCTTAAAGGCATTTTACCAAATAAGGTAATATATTCAAAAAAATCAATAAGGACAAATCAATTAAAAAATGAATAAAATTAATGTTTAATTTTTGAATAAGAATTTAATAAAAATACTACTGGTATCCCCCAATTAACTATATTTTTTATGTGAAGAGGCTAATTGTTGTCCTTTTGGACTCCAAAATGGGGGTGAAAGTCATTCACAGGAGGTATATCCAGCTTTGAGCGAGTAATTTCTTTGAGATTTTGTTTAATTGGAAAGATGTGACCTATCATGTTGATTTTCACCTCCTCTTATATTGAAATATCATAAAATATATCAAGGGAATTAAACCCCTTAATTGTAGGAGTGTGGTGACCAAGCCACTCACACTTCCCTCTTTTATAGAGACGTGTGGAAGTAGGCTAGGGTTGCCGCACCCCACTCCCCTCTCTCTCTATGTTGGTTAAAGGGTTGTTACAAAAACCCTAACTCATCTATCTCTCTATAAATAGATGCTAAATAAAAAATTAAGTGAGATTTTTTTTTGAGAGAAATGTTGGAAGAGTTTTGATGTGCAAAATTTCAATGGTTGTACTAGGGTTTTCTTAAGAGAAAAGAAAGAGGAAGAAGAAATAGGTTATTATGTATTCTAGGGAGTTTTCTCTAAAATAGAAGAAGGAACATATTGCAAATTTCATCTTCATGATCTCCGTTTTTCTCCCTTCTCATTGTGCATGTGGATCTTGATTTCAGTCATCTTCTTTTGAGAAGTAATACCTTGATATATTGATTCAAGATTCTTGTTGTAATCGTATTTCCTATCAAGGGAAATCGTTTGATTTAAAGAAGAGTAATATTCTCATAAGATCCTGTTTTCTCTTTATAGGAATTCATGTTGATTTCTAAGTGATTTGATTTGAGAAAATTATTTTACAACACTGTTATGTTGCCGAATTTTTTGTAAAATTAAACTCTAGACTTTTAGGATTTAAGAACAGCAACGAGGTTTCATTCACCTATGTCAAAGGGTGCAAATCCGTAGAGAGAAAATGTCCTATCTAAACAAGATTGTATCCCGGAATTAGCTTAGCTGCATCCCTTGCACAATTACTGGGAAGTCTAGACTTTCTTCAAAAAACGCAAAAACGGCACATTCTTTGTCTTAGAAGAACTGGTTATAAACCGTTAAGAAAAACTATAAGTTTGAATTTTTTTCAAAATTGAAGTGCGCAAATGACCAAATCTGATGTGCGCGAATGACTAAGTCTGGTGTGCACAATTGAACAAGTTTGTAGTGCGCGATTGTTCAATCCTTGTGCGATTGTCTACTACTCTGCAATTGAAGCATTTTCAACTTAATTCTCATCCTGAAAAATAGCATCTTGCAATGGTGGTGGTGAATTAATTGGATCCTTCATGTTTTGCTCTTGTGCTTTAAGATCTTGTGATGGACGCGGATCTTTTTGTATTTACTCATTTGTGATTTCTTGTAATTAATATAGGGAGTTGGGTTCTTGCCTGATCCCATTCAATCCTAAATTGATCGAAGAAGCAACATGGTAACGTATTTGGACCAGTTCCTTTCGCAACTTGTCTGATTTTCCCTACATGATGACACATTTGGACCAGTTCCTTTCACAACTTGTCTGATTTTCCCTACCAACTTGGTCTCTTAATCAAAAGATTCTGTAAGCATTGATGTGTCGTTGTTAGATGAAAAAGCAAGTATTGCCATCACTAGAGTATGATCATTTATTTTCTTTATTTTGATAAAGAGAGTGATCATTTCAAATAGGGACTTCTAGGCCTAAAATATGTCCTCTAGATGAAGTATTCATATTCTGATTCAAGTCTAGTTTCCTCTGAGTTTTCATTAAGACCTTCAGCTTTGACTCTAATTTTGAACTTCTGTGTAGGTATGGACGTTTAATCCCATAGAAAAAATGTATGTAAATTAACTGGCAATGCTAAAAACTGGAATAGATCACCATATCAAAATATATGTAACCGGATTAAATTAATAAATCCAGATTAGAAGGGACCCCAACATTTAACAGGCCAGCTTAAGAGATCTACCATATTCCTTTGGACAAAGAAAAAACAATCAACATTACCAAAATATCTCGGGATCAGATGGTTAAAATCCATTGACTTACGCTTATTTTGGCATGGGAATTCTCCCTAAGCAGGGCCCATTAAAAAGTGATTTAAGGACCAAATCCTTAATCTGCCACATGCATAAATTTTATGCTTAAGAACCAAATCTTCCATCAACCACCAGCATTGCATGTGCCTTCCACCTAGTAATTGTCATACAAAGTCAAGTGCCAGCTGATGCAACCAAAAATATAGTGTTTCACAGCAATGCCTTGTTAAGTACATAACCATCCTCAAAGCGATCGCTAGTTAAGACCACTAACCCTGTCTTCATTGTCACGTTCACTCCTTTAAATCAGCTGAAAATATTCCATAACTAAGGGTAAGAGGGCAACAACCAAGACCGATTCTGTCTTCTTTTACAAAGAAGTTAGCTTTCTTGCCTTGGAACCTAAGATTCTCAAGTCTCAGAAGAATATTCTGATACACTCTTGCCTTGGATCCTAAGATTCTCAAAGTCCCAAAAGTAGAACTGTTCCAATTCAATTACAGCTTTAGAAACTTCAAATAGAACAAATCAACACCAACCATATATTTCATAAAGAAAGTTTACCCACATATTAAGGGAGGAGATTAGAAAATGCAGTGGAATCTATAATTTAAGACCATTGGGACAGAAGTATTCTATTAAATTACATAACTTATTATTTAATAAATTATATATATTAAACTAGAAAACTATAAAGTAATAAAGGTTATTAATTAAGCAGGTAGTGTCATCAACATCCACTGGTTAACTTTTTTGTTGAAAAGTGCCTAAAGGTTTCCAATATGATGATTATAAATCTTATTGGAATAGCCTTCTAATAAATCAAAGATTTGAGTGGGTCAAAAATAAATAAATATATAGGTTACTGCAAAATAATGAATAAGATGTACATCTACAAAAATATTGATGCTATATGTTTCAACAGAATAGGAAATAGATAAGACAATTGGGTCGCATAATAAACAAAATTAAAAAAGAAGGGGAAAAAAAAATTCAGAGAGCAGTTACTTACAAGGACAGATACAATCATCCAAAGTTTCACAAACTAAACCCAAATCAAGTAACTAATATCTTAATCTTGTGATTGATTCCTTTTAAGGACACCATAAACACATTATGTTATTAATTTATAGTCACAGCACAACTGAATCAGAATTTTTAATGTTATTAATTTATACTGCATTAATTTGAACAAGTTCTGCTGTCTATTTATAGTTCTAGAGACCTTATTAAACATCACCATTTAAACATGTATGCTGAGTCAACCTCATTAGAAGATCATAACCCTCCAATCAGTTTGCATTCTATAGGGCCACCACAAATTTGTTGAAAATGGTCCAGAAAAAAGAGTCTAGATAGCAAATTATTCTTGTGATCATCGGATTAGTCTGCCTTTCAGCATTTAAGGCGTTTAGACCTCTGATTTTGCCATCAATGATGGATAAAACATGAAACAAAATTGTTTCTACTGCAAAGGGAAATATGTATTACACAAAGGTTTGATTCCTTCATTGGGCAAAAAACAATGCTTTCTATTACATTTTTTCTTCATAACCCGAACAATGAAAATGAAAAATAAAGGGAGCCCATAGGCACACACTAACACCCCTAAAATCTAAGGGAAAAACAAATAATAAAATGAATTAATCATCTGAGTCCACACAGTATAAACCATAAAAGCAACACGCATGAGACGGAGATTGCACAAATTTGCCCAGTCCTTTTTCAAAGCATCTTGATATTTCCAGTTTCCCTCCATTTTGAAGATTAGCAGAACAGGGTGGTAGATTGGTTTCCTTTTGAGAGACATCCAACAAATAACTTCATGCCACATGAAGTTAGTGGTTTACGCGGCAATGGGAGGATCCTGCATCCCGTAAAATGTTTGCATCAGATTATAAGTACAATGACAACTAAGAAGCTGCAGACCAAATCCCCATTTATCTAGCAAATAAGTAAAAAAAAGGATGACATAACAAATGCCTCAAAAATCACAGATATATTTTATCTATAGTTAAACATTGTTAAATCACTATAGAAAGCAGGTAATTGTGTACAGGATTATATATGGCAATCACTGTCTACAAATAGCAAATAGGATATGTCGTACATATGTATCAAGACCCAGGCATGGTATCACCTAGATCTCCCAGGTAAAGGCAGATCATTGGTTACCACACCATCCATGGACTTCTCTCTGATGGTTTGCCTATGGATCAGATAACAAAGATAGTCTGATTCATTTCATTCTATAAAAGTTGAAAGAGCCCACCTTTGCGGTCAAGTTCGACACAGCTAACTGAAACTTTTCTCTAGTTTTTGTACCAGCTACCTGCCCAACCTTTGCCACCCTGCTGAAAGCACCATTTAGCCAAGCTGTTCCTGCAGTTACATACCTGCCCAGACACAAAAAAAAAAAGTTCTCAACTGACATAAGCACCTTGAGTTTTGCATCATGCCCTATCAAGCTGGCCCACCAATTGAACAGTCCAGAATGATGAATTGGTGGGGACCATCTAAACTACGAAGGTAGGATGATCGATCATTCACACTCTAGAAAATAAAGGAGCAAAATGTGAAAGCCAAAGCTAATCAAGTCTTATTCTCTTTGGACATGGTCAAAATAAATAAATAAACATTCTACGAAAACTTAACCATGCTTAAAATCTTATGTTGAGTACCGAAAAGTAAACACTCTAGGAAGCTCACCCACCCATAGTATAGCAACATTAAATGACAATCCACTTTCTGTTGTTAGTGAGATAACTACGTAAATTGGAATATAATTAGACCTCTTCAAAGTTAAGTGAAATGGTTGTGGTTCCAGTTTGACCTCCACAATAAAGTAGGATAAATTGGCATCTTTGGGTGTAGCTTACCATCATCAAAGTACAGTAAAAGATTTCTTTTGAGAGTTCATGCACTTGGAAAAATACTCGAACCATGAGGGAGGAAACAAATCATTTTTCGCTTGACATATGTATGGAAAAAACATCTTCCGGCTAGCAGATGGAGGCTCAAAATCAACCAAATATGACAAACCTGACCATCTAATAAGTAAACATTTTTCTTACACTTCCACCACACTTTTATGACTGTCCTAATGAATGCAAGATTGGATGTTTTGGTTTATCTGACTAGGAGATTTCTCAGCCTTGAACTTCCTAGGCAACTCATCAAGGTCTCAAGGGCATCCGATGTGTGCTCAGATATATGTATGGCAGAGACTGGATGGATAACTTCCAACTTCTTCCAAAAGAAAACTGGCAGGTCATTGCATGGAACTGTGAACTATGGTTTTTATTTAATTTTTGATAATCAAGGTATCCAGGCCTCTTAGAGGACCTGACTAAATCCTTGGGGCACCTGGAATCCCTGCCTCTTACACCAGATTTTGTTAAGGGAAAAGGAAAAGGTACCTCATACCTGCTTGTTTTTACAGCTGATCCTGTGTCATTCAACTTCCTTTCTGCCGCAGTTAATGCAGCCATTGTTTTATCTGACACATGCAGCCTTTGATCCACAGACTTCACTTTCTCGTTAACCACAGAGATGCCAACGGTTACTTTTTCTGTTAATCCAACTCTTCTGTCAAAGGAAATGACCTTGGCAGATGCATTGGCTGTCAACTGATGCTTCTCATCAAATGCTTTAGCCTTGTTCATGGCATCTTGCCCAATGGCAGATCCCTTAGCCAGCATACTTGTAACAACATCTTGAGCTTTACTGACGTATATCCGTCCGTTGCTAGGAGAACTACTTAAAGTCTACAAGAAAAGAAAAAAAAAAGAGCAAATAAAATAACCCAAGATCCAAAGATTTTAGGAGAATTTTTTTAAGGTGCCTACTGAGAGATCGTTATGGGCTGTATAATCTCATAATAGCAACAATCAGGACACACTAGCAACATTAAGACCCATCATCTGATGAGTCCTTTACCAAATGGACAAGAGTAAAAATTCATTCTGTAGACACTTTTCAGAAGGGTTCGCAACTTTCTTTCCTTATTATACAGAATAATTTATAGATTTTTTTTTTTGGATAATTAGAAGAATTCATAGATTGGATGATTGGCATCATCCAATAGTTTCTAAATTTTTGGCCTAGGAAATCACTGAAGTGGGACCTATCAAACCATGTATTCAGAGATCCTGGCAAATGTACCACAATAACTGTACTGCTATGCAATTACTAGATTGTCCTTACAGTCTTCCTGACAAGTAACTTAACCAAATAAATGAATATTGAACACTGAGCATTTGTGAACTTGATACTGGAGTTTACTGGTACCTCAGCATTTGGTGCAAAATTTCCAGCAGACATCACACTCATGTCATTGTCAGCTGTCCTTACTTCCTGCATGAATTAATTGCACTGGATAGATTAAGAATTACTCATAGGAGCAGTTAAAACAGATATTGTAGGATGCTTTAAGTGGAGTTTGCCCGCACCTCAACTTTTGGTACATAGTTTTCAACAGGAGTTATACTCACAATCTGGTCTACAATGGTTGCTCCCTGCATGATCCATAACAGATAATGTAAGTATCACTTAATAGAGCCAGAAAGATCTGAACATCCATAATCTACAAATAACAAACATCCATAATCTACAACTCATGCAAAATTGGTTGTATCAACAACTCAAGAATTGGGGTAATGAGAAACATTAATTCCATAAGAGATTCGAGAATGGCCTCAATCACAGTCGAGACTTCAATGAATACGATGCCCTTTTGGAAAATTACTCAGCTAGATATCAGGACATATAGCCTTAACAATTTAATGAAAAACATAATAAGTTAGGTCAAAATCCTTTGATGGAATAATTGTCCATTCCAGAGGGGCAGCACAAGGCTCAATCAAGTTTCATCCAGCTACTATCTTCTCCAAACCTGTTTCTATGTTTCTAACTCCTGAAACCCGAAAGACTTCTTTTCCAGAACAAAATAGAGGCATTCATCATCAAGAAAACCTTCAACGATTTAATCATTAGAACCACACACACACAGATGAGAGAGAATCACTCTATCTCCAAGTAGGGCCCTAGAGTTGAAATCCACATCAATCTGAGGGCTTCCAAAGGATGAAATCAGTAGCACTGAAGCGAGGAATCATTCCTTATCTTAGCAGAAATTGCAGTAGCCAATTAGTTTATCAAAACTTCATTGACCATGTTAATTTCCTCTTTTGATTATAAAATCAATTAAGAAAACCTCTCAAGTGCTACTTCCAATTCCCTTATGTAAATACTTTCACTCAACCTATTACAAAATCTATCATCACTCAAGAGAGTGCCAAATAACAAAATGATAAACTATCTCAGCAGGATGGGTCAACAGGACAGGTGATCCAATATGGACAACCCAGCACCAGTATCTAACACATGGGCATCCAAAAGGGTTCACATGCCTGCCGCCACATTGTGTCCTCAGCCGTGTTAGAAGTTTTAAACTAATAGCCCTCAGCCGATGACAAAAAGAGGCTATTTTTGTGTCATCTTTTATTTGCAAGAAAACTCTCAATGGTTGTTGCTCATATAGAAACTACTCATGAATAATAGGTATAAGGCTAACGTGGCCAGGGGTATTTTACATGGGTACATGTGATGGCCAATGCAGAGGGTCCTATTAGAAGAACATTCTACAAGCCACTACCTAATCCCAAGTTCCTGAAGAAAGGGGAGCCATCCTAAGAAAGTTATAGAAAAACACCACAAGAATGCCCAAAAAACCGATCACAAGGAGGGGCTAAACTAAGCCAATAGCAGAATTCCAGACCCTCAGCAGCTCACCTGATGCAGCACAACAGCCAAGAAGAGGGGCTGTTTTCTGTAGGGATTTTAGAGAAAGAAGAAACAGGAAAGATAGAGAGAAAAGAGAAGAAAGAAGAGAGAATAGAATGGAAAAGTTCACTTCATGTGAGTGGTTGAGAGAAAACTTAGGATACCACACCTACTTCAATACACATGTGTTTTCTTTTCAAATATTCATCTTCAACTGTTTTCATTGATCTAATGTGGTCTTTAAATAGGCATTACATGAAGAATAAAATAAAATAAAATTCTAAACTCAAGATCTAACAAAATAAACTTGTCAAATTAAATATATATATATATATAT
>JAOXJP010231060.1:0-24683 GCA_025762735.1 Platanus orientalis | reverse complement strand
GTCTTAGTCCTTGAGTTGGTCAAGTTTTAAAGTGTTGTTATCCTCTTTTGAAATAAAATAAATATTTTTTTAAGAGAAAAAGTGCCTCATTTTTCTACAGATACAATAGCGGTCTAAATTGAAAAAAAGAGAAATGCTTCGAAAGATACTTATCTTATGCTGGTTTGTGTGGCTAAATAGGCATAACTTTATTTTCAATGGTCAGGATACTAATCTTATGAAATGATCTTAGCACTTTCACAGACTATGCAGAGATGTGGAGAGCATTCAATCGAAGCATGATCAGGAGGGTCACCCTTTTATGACCTGGAATGGGTTTTTTGTTTATGTGTAGGCTCAAGAGGACGTTATACAAAACAATGTGGATGCAACATCTCCCAAGGAAAGGAATGAAGCAGGTTTTGAAGCGGTGGTGATTAAAACTGATAGATCTTGGTTGGGGTCGATGAAGCAAAAATCTGCATGGCTTGCTACCTTACCGGCTGAAATGGAAGCGATCCTATTGGGAACCAAGCTTGCTTCCCAAGTCAAGGCTCGAAAGATAGTTATCCTTTCTGACTCCTTACAAGCAGTTACTATAATGAATGGGACTTTCGTATCCTTCCCCTGGGAGTTACGGCATCTTTATTTGGACTGTAAACAACTATTATCATCCTTTGACTCTATTTCTCTCATGCGTGTGCCTGGCCTGAAATCCTCTGTGACTCCCCCCTCTGCGAAGCACGAGGACCGAGGCAGAAGGGGGGAATCAATTCATTTTTGGAGTTGTCACTTCACCCCCAAAAAAGTAAAATTGATTTCCCCCCTTCTGTCTCAGCTCCCGAGCGTCGCAGAGGATATCGCCCGTGCCTGGCACATAATCTTGTGCAATCAGGGATTAGAGTTCCCTCTGCTGTTCTTGACTGTCCTAGATGGGTCATTCCAGGTGACTCATCAGGTTCTTCCTGGGCTGATATCATGTGCGATACCCCCTCTGAGTGTCCACTCAGGGGACACTCAGGGGGGGGAATCAATTCACTTTTTGGAGGTTTTTGATTCCCCCTCCTGAGTGTCCCATAGGGGGGTGTCGCACATGATTTCAGGCCGTTCTTCCTCTTCTGAGGTTGCTTAATGAATGGCTTTTCTTCACCAGAAAAAAAATCTTTGTGGTACTCTTGATAATACGATGAAGGATGTGCCTGTGCCTAACACGTGGGAAGTAAAAACTCATGAATTCTGTATGTATTTGTTGTCGTGACAAAGCTTTGAGTATCTCGAGTCTCCATATTGAGAATATCCCATATCTCCAGGCTTTTGATTAGATGAATAAGGATTACTGGACTTTATATTTGAAATATCCTTCAAGCTGTGAATATTTGTCTACAGAAGAATCCGACTGCATCTACCCATAGCTACCTTCACCATATTTGTATGATTGACCATAGTGATCATTCGAAGAACCACTCAATCCCATTGAATGCATCCGCTCCTAAACATCATTGGTTGTAGATCCATAGTAGGCACTCGTTCAAAATGAGACATCTTTATAATCATATCCATGTGTTCTGTGCCGTAATCCTAAGTGTTGTCTAGTTGGTAAGTGATGAAGACATCAGAGCTTCCAAGTTTAAAGTTTATAAAGGAGGAGACAAACAGGAGCCCAGGCACCTGTTTCCCTACGTTTGGATGATGCCTATGTGGGCTTAGTTTGGAGGATCTGCCATTGGTTCATACTATCAAGGATGGTTTATTAGTCGGATCGTGATATCACGGAAGATCTACCGTTAGATCATCATCTCACTAAAGATCTACCATTGGATCATGACATGCTTGATTTAATGGCTTGTTAAGCAAAGGATGTAGTTATCTTCTTTTATTTGTTTAGTGTGTCAAAACAATTTATTTATTATTTTGGGTTAGTTTGCAATTTTAATTCTTGTAGGGTTTTAATCTCTACAATTATTTTTATTTGTTTTGGTAACTCACCATTGGTTGTTTGACGGTCTAGATAATATCAGAGTTATTGAACTCTTTTAAATATTGCTTAGGGCTTTCATTTTAGAGAGATGATAAATAAAAGTTTTGCTTTAAGATTTCTAGTGAAAAAGGTGGTGTGAAACCACAAGTTCTTGGTGCAAAGCTATTGATTACCATTTTTTTCTTTTTCTCTCTCCATCCTAGTCCTATGGGTTCATAATTGTCTCAATTGAGAGGACTTTAACTAACATCGGAAAAAGATATAGATGAAAAAAAATATAATTGGATAACTATAATTTAAAAGTGATTCCAGGATAAATGTCTTACTCGATTTGATTGGAGCCGTTACTCTTTCTTAGGTATGCTCCCTTCGACGGTAAATAATTCCAGTATAATCCGGAAGATCACATGTTATAGGCTACAAACTACTAACTACAACTACTAGACTACACTACATGTGCTAACTTACTCCTACTCCTAAGATAGATAAATGACTTTATTGATTGTGAATGTAACTCCCTGAAATTCATAACCTTATTTAGGTGTGAATTCAAGCCGCTACTATTCGAATCCATATCCTATTCACTATAAATTTTGTTCATTTTACCTTTAGGATCATTAACATACTCTATTACATCGAAATAATAAATCAAATGTTAACTGACATTCAATCTCAATAGTGCAGCAAAAATATAAACATACACATTCTAAACTACGCAGTGGAATATAACCAATAAATTCCAACCATCCATAATCAATACATAATTAATCTCTAATCTAATCGTAACCATAAATATCTAGACAGTACCATAAAATGACCCTCAAACTAGCTTACAATAATCCATCTCCTCAAACAAAAACTACTAATTACTAAGTAAAATCATGTCTTATTAGTAATTACTATTTCATACATAGTAGTGTACTGGAAACAAATGAATATAAAGAGCATAAAAGAAATAGCCCTCTTACCCCATGAACCACCCCTAGGAATGAACCTGCATAAGATCACGTACTATGAGGCAACCCCTGAAATGGTGGTAAAAACATGTGTAAGCTATAAAGCCCATGAGAGAACATACATAATATCCCACAGAGTAAATCGAATAAGCACGAATATGACTTAATATTAAATCAGAACATGTATAATGGATAAGAATCAAACTAGCTATAATAATTATCAAATTTTAGTAAATGTGACAGAAGTAATAAAGTCAAATCAACATAAGTCCATAACTGAAATAGATAATGTGTAGCTCATAAGGGAAGTGTAACATGCAACATAAATGTTCACTATGAAGTACTCATGTAAATAAGCCTTAGCGTTTTTCAAATATGCTACCTTAACTAGTAGATATTAAGAACATATATGTACTCATGGAAGCCCAATGTAACTCTCAAACCAATATAACCCAAGAAGAATCTCTGACAAACACACCTCGGATAAAAACCAACTTAACCCATGTATGGTTCCTGAACCAAACCTCATCAAAACACCTTGCATCAAATCCAACGGATTAGTCCACATAAGGGCTCTGACAAATCTGAACTCATACAACCTATGTAGGGTTTCTAACAAAACTGAAATCATATAACCCATGAAGGGTCTCTAACAAAACTGAAATCATATCACCCATGAAGGGTCTCTAAATAAACTGAAATCATATAACCCATGTAGGGTCTTCAACAAAACTGAAATCTCATTCAGAACGGATGGGCAACGAGTGTCATCTTCACCTATTGATGTGGCCCGATGATTGGGTACTTGAAATGGGTCATAAGACATTCTTTACCTATTAATGTCACCCGGTAATTAGGTCCAAACCAATACCTCGAGTTTATACCATTATTTCATGATCTTTAGGAAAAACACATCCCTTCAATATGCTCACCTAGGGAAAACACCTCCTTTAATGAATGTATCACGTGTGGGATAGCCTCTTCGGCACATGCATGTAAGACAACGCCTTCTAACCAAATCCCTTAATCTAAACTAGTAAGTAATAGCTCATACTCATACCAAAATCAAGTGCTCTGAATTCCTCTTCTAGCTTTCCAAAACTAATAATAAGAAAAGAGTTCCAAACAAAGTATGTAAATGAAATTATGCTAACATGGAACTCATCGGATTAAGTCTAAGTAAATATAATCAAGAGGGAAGCATAATAATAGCGTTAATGGCCAACTAGCATGTGAAATAGGTTAAATAACACAACTTGGAACCAATAAAATAAGAAGAGACTACCAACTAGCAATAATGATATGAATCGAAATCTCAAGTATGGGGAGATCAAGGCAAACATCAAGTATATGAAATAGAAATAATTTTTCCCTTTGAATTTCATAAGAATCTAACCTTCTCATATTCAATCATAATGAGAAACTTAGAATTTCAATGAATCTATGGTGGTAGGGCAAAAAAATGAGTAAATCTAACATGAAAAATGCCCAAATACAAATAAATCTAGTGATACCCACATGGAATTCATAATTTCCTATAAACAAGGGCTTCTACTAAAACATAATGGGAGAAATCACACCATAGAATCATTAGAATCATCAAACATACATAGATCTAGCAAGAAGTAATGAAGAAACTATAATGTCACCTAAAATGACAATCAAAATGGAGGAAAGTGTAGAAAAACAGAGAAGTAGAATCAACCACTCAAGAACTTACTAATCTTCCATGGATTTAGTATTTTGGATGAAGAAAACTTATCAAACTTCAAAGACTTGACCAACAAGTGATAGAGAAAGCAAAATACCAACCAAAAATGAAGATTAAACAAGAAGAAAATAGTGAAAGAACAAAAAAGTAGCACATCATGTAAGAATATTCACCAAAATCTCGTAGATCTAAGAATTAAGTAGTGTGAACTCACCAAAACTTCATAGATTAATAATCAAGTGATGAAGAAGCCAAAATACCAACCAAATAGATGAATAACCATGAAGAAATAGTAGAAGGAATAAAAGAGTAGCACAATATATATGAACAATCACATGATCTCATAAATGTTCAAATCAAGTGATGAAGAACTTGCCAAACTTCATAGATTCAAAAATCAAATGATGGAAACACTAAATCATTAACCAAATAGAAGAATAACTATAGAAGAACAGTAGTAGCACATCATGCATGAACACTCACTATTTTTTCCTTCTTACTTGTTCAAGCTCTCTAACCCTCCAAAACCTCATTCCCTTTGTTCCTATCCTCTATAAAATGATGTATAAAGAGTGTTAACTAGGTAGAGAATTGAAATCTAGGAAGAAAATGAGTTAAACTAATAGATTTTCAAAGTTAAGAGTGAAACTTATCCAATTTGGAGAAAAACTCCCACACTTAGCTCCCAAATCCTCTAAACCCTATCTAATTCTTTCCCTTTTGGTGTAAATGAGGTCATTAGGGTTTCTTTATCTTATTTATAAGGTTTTGGCTCGAGTTGGGGGGGTCTCACACTCCCCAAGATGAAGAAAAATCACTTTTCCCTTAAAAAAATAGCATTATAGGCCTTTGGATCGATCCGAGATGGATCCAACACTTTTTAAGCATTTTTTTGAGACCCAAAAGGTCTTGGATCAATCTAAATAAGTTGGATTGAACTGGATCGATCTAAACAAGTTTTTTCTAGTTTTTCCCATTACACTAAAACGCTTATAACTTTCTCTATAGAACTCAAAATTGATTTATGTTTATTGGGTTGAAAACTAGACTCAAAGGCCTTTCTAAAAAGGTATGGTTCATAGCCTAGTTCACTCGGGATTAATGTCTGTGGGCCAAAGAATTTATCCCAAATGCAAAGTTATGATAACTTTAGAATTTGACAAGTTTGAGGCCCAACTGGGGTCTTACACTTCGAACTTAGTCCAATGGGTTCCTAAACCACTCTATGATATATTTAAATATGTGAAAGAATAATTTTAACCTTATAGACATAAAATTACATTTTTACCCTTTGTATACATAGTGGGTCATTACATCTACTCCCGTCTTCTCCACATAACATTGAAAGGTAACTCTAAATACTACGAACCCCAATAAAGTCGAAGAAATGCTTGAGCTTAAATGTTGAAAGTGGTTTGGTCATCTTATCTACTGGATTATCATCTATGTCAATCTTCCTAACAAAGAGCTGGCCCTATGAGACGATCTCACGTATGAAGTGATATCTGACATCAATGTGCTTGGCCCTCTCATGATACATCTAATTTTTAGTCAAATGTATAGTTCTTTGACTATCATAATGCACAATAGTCAAACCCTGCTTCATACCTAACTCATCAAGTAAGCCTCTTAACCAAATAGCCTCTTTCACTAACTTAGTCGTCGTTATATACTCAGCTTCAGTAGTAGACAAAGCAACTGTACACTACAATGTTGCGTTCCAATTCACTGCACAACTCACAAGAGTAAAGACATAACCTGTCAAAGATCTCATTTTGTCATAATCACCTGCATAATCAAAATCCACAAATCCAACTGCATAACCATCAAGACCACCTATTTTATCAAACATCAGCCCAACAACTACAATACTTTTCAAATACCAAATTATCAATTTCATTACTTGCCAATGTGCCTTCCCTAGATGCTCCATATACCAACATGTGAAATGTCAGGACGAGTGCAAACCATACCATATATGAGGCTCCTAACTACTCTAGCATATGGAACAAGAGAAATGTATTATTTCTCCTCCTCGGTCTGTGGTGATAAGTCTACAGAAAGTTTAAAATGACTTTTAAGTGAAGTACCGATAGGTTTAGAATCATGCATTCCAAAGTGGTCAAGTACTTTCTCAAAGTAGTTCTTCTTATACAAGTATAATTTTTCTGATTTCCTATCCCTGGGAATCTTCAGGCCCAATCTTCTTTGTTGCCCTCAAATCTTTCATCTCAAACTATCCACTGAGTTGAGCCTTTATCCTGTTGATTTTAGACATGTTCTTGGTAGCTATAAGCATGTCATCAATATATATTAACAAGTACACCAAAGAATCATCTAGAAATTGTCTAAAGTAAACATAAATATCATATTGAGTTCTAGAAAAGTCATGTGAAAGCATGAAAGTATAAAACCGCTTATTCCACTGTCTAGGCGATTATTTAAAGCCATACAATACTTTCAACAAGCAAACAAAGTCTTCCTTACCTAAGATGACGAACCTCTATGGTTGATGCATGTAAATTTTCTCCTTAAACTCACCATACAGAAATGTTGTCTGAACATCAAAGTGCTCTACTTCTAAGTCAAGCATAGCCTTCATAGCAAGCAACACGAGTATGGAACTATGTTTCACAATTAGTGAGAATACTTCATTGAAGTCCACACCCTCTTTTGACCATAGCCCTTTGCAACCAATGTGTCTTATACTTTACATCTTCAATAGCTAGAGTTCTTTCTTTCCTCTTGTAAACCCAATTGCAAGCAACAATCCTCTTTTTCATAGGCGGTTTTACAAGCTCTAAAGTCTGATTCTTATGGAGAGATTTAGTCTCATCATTTATAGAAACTATCCACTATGCGGATTCATTACTTGTGATGGCTTCATAGTAATTGAAGGGCTCTTAACACTCAATAGTCTCTACCATATACAATGCATAAGAAACCATCTATACATATCTATTATACCTCTGAGGTGATCTAATCTCTCACCTCTGTCTCCCAGTAGCAAAATTGTATTGTTGTTCCTCTTGTGCATCCTCATCTTCAGTAGGGTCATGTTCTTCTTCTTTAATGGGCAGAACGGAAGTGCCTTCTTAACTCTTCCCTAAAGTGTAGCTCTCAAACTCTACCTGCTTATTGAATCCACAGTCCCTATCTGTATCAACATTCTCCTTTCTCAGGTTAAGCATGACAAACTCATGAAAAATAACATGTCTACTAATAATAAACTTAGGGGATTTAGGATCAGGAAACCACAACCTGTATCCCTTCACCCCAGATCTATAACCCAAGAAAATACACTTTTTAGCTATAAGTTCGAGCTCACCTTCATTGACAGGAGCATAAGCTGGACAACTAAAGATCCTCAACTTAAAATAATCTACAAGAGTGTCATACCATACTTCCTCAAGCATCTTACACTCAATGACAATTGATGTAGACCTATTCACCAAGTAGTAAGTTGTAAAAACTGCCTCAGCCCAAAATTCATTTCCAAGTCCAACATTGGAGAGTATACAACAATCTCTCTCAAGGAGTGTTATATTCATGTGTTTTACCATGTCAGTTTGCTAGCATGTGTGTTTAACTGTGTGAAGCCTCACAATCCCTTCATCCTTCCAAAATCTGTCGAACTCACCTAAACAAAACTTCAAGCTATTATTAGTTCTCAATCTTTTGATCTTCTTGCATGTTTGTTTTTTAATCATAATCTTTAATCGCTTGAAGTTGATAAAGACTCCATCCTTATGCTTCAAAGTAAACAACCAAACCTTTCTTGAGTAGTCATTAATGAAAGTTAGGAGATATCGAGAACCACCCTTTGAAGCAACCTAGGATGGGCCCCAAAGATCAGAATGAATGTAATCCACTATACTCTTAGTCCTATGAACAGCTAAATTGAACTTCACCCTGCATTGCTTCCCAAATACACAATACTCGTAGAATTCTAACTTCCCTATTCTTTAACCACCAAGCAAGCCTTTCTTTCTTAACTCTATCATACCCCTTTCACTCATATAGCCTAATCACATATGCCATAGGTGGGTAATATCAAAATCTAAATTAATTGATGATGATAACGTAATTACACCTGAAACCGTGTTTCCCTAAAGCACATACAGATTATCATTCCTCTGTTTCCTCATAAGCACCAAAGCACCTTTTAACACCCTCATAACTCCTCCTTTAACGGTACACTTACAACCATTAGAGTCAAGAACGTCCAAATAAATCAGGTTCTTCTTCAATTCTAGTATATACCGAACATTTGTTAAGGTCTTAACTATTGTATCATACATCTTAATCCAAACTATTCCAATCTCTACAGTCTTACAAGGCATATTGTTCTCCATCAAAACTGTACCACAGTTCACTGCTTTGTATGTTATAAACCAATCTCGATTTGGGCACATATGATAGAAGCATCCTGAATCAAATATTCATTCCTCATATGTACATACACTACAATGAATAGAACATTTTCAGAACCATCAAAAGAATTTTCTTCTACAACGTCAACATCCTTCTTTATTTTCTCTTTGAGCTTTGGACAATTTCGTCTGAAATGCTTTGGTTTGTGACAATAATGTCATTTGCCCTTTTTTGATCTAGACTTTGATATAGATTAATGTTTATCACCTGAACCATTTTCTTTTGTTCTTCTTCTTGCAAACATACCTTTAGTCTGTCCCTCACCCTCTTCTCCAGACACTTTCTTTCTTAACTCCCTAGAATGCAAGGATACTTTAACATCCTTCATGGAAATGATATCCTTTCTATAGAGTAAGGTCGTAACAAAAATGTTTATATAATACTAGAAAAGAACACAAAAAAAATGATAAATTAATCATCATCATCAATCTTAACATCAATATTTTTCAAATTCATAATTATTTTATTGAATTCATCAAGATGGGATTTCAGAGACATACATTCTCTCATCCTTAATGTGTAGAGGCATTGTTTCAAATACAACCTATTCATGATAAACTTTGTCATGTACAAGCTCTCCAACTTGAGTCATAGCCCAACCGCAGACACCTCATCTGCAACATCTCGTAACACCTCATCAGCTAGGCACAATTGAATCATGCAAAGTGTCTTAATGTCGAATTTATCTCTATCATCTTTCAATATCGTTACAGGAAGTTTTTCCTTCCCCACCAATGTTTTAGTCAGTCATTGTTAAACCAATAGTGCACGCATCTTATACCTGTCAAATTTCTCCACTTTGTACTTTACAGCCATGTCGAAAATCTCAATCGCAACCTAGAGCTCTGATACCAGTTTGTTATGTGAAAACCTAAATTTTGGATCATATACAACAAAGAAGAAGAGAGAAAATAATGCAAATAGCAATTACACACAACAAAAACAAGACGATTTATGTGGTTTGGCTTGAAGCTTACGTCCATGAGCAAAAATTGAGAAAGAGCTTTCACTATGATCGAAAATAGATATTACAATGAATAGTGCAATGGAACAAAAATTGAGAAACCCTAATTTCTGTGGGTTGGATATGGACCCCAAATCAGATATAAAATACAAGTCAAAAAATTTCGAATTTTGTTCGGATCATCATCTGGGTTATATCTTGGGTTGAATACAAGACACTAACCCAATAATAACTAACTTTATTAAAAAGAGAGACAAAAATAACGTCTAAAAAGGTCAAAATTACAGAACAAAAGAACGAAAAAGAAATATGCAATGGATAAAATTAGCTCAGCTCTAATCCATGTGAAAAATACAATAGTGTCAAGTCTCGAATAAGATCGTTAGTAGACAATCCCTTAAATCTTTTGAAGGTTTAATCCAAAAAAACTATTTCACAAGTGACTACTGTTGGTATGATCATTTGGAGAGAGACTTACTGTTCATATGATCAATTGAGAGAGAGAGAGCGTATGATTTGCTATAGAGAGAGAGAGAGAGGGAACCACTTATGTGCCTATGAATGAAGGTAATTAGCCTTCGGGAATTTTTAAGACGAATGGAGTAGCCTTTAATCTGAATAGGAATGATGTAACTCCATGAGAGCTGTTTCCATGTGTTCCAGAACACGATCACACGTGAAACACAAATCGGTAAAGACTATATCCACACAACTTCCCAGCATCAATTAACTTGCTTGTGCTACAACCATCTAGTTTGGCACTCTAAGTAGATATAATATCTGTAACTTAGACTACTATGTCATTGCAATGTTATGGCAATATTTTAGATCTGGTGTTATGGGCCCATAGAACGGTCTTTTGTTTCTATGCGTCTCAAGATTGTAGGATTGAATCTATCGGACAGGCTCCACCTAAGAGATAAAAGGCATCAAAACTCGTAACTTGAACATATGATCACAACCATGTAACCCGATGGTTGAAAATCATTCTAGATCCGATGGTTAAAAATCATTCGATCATACTATAATCTTGTAGGCACCCTTCGATTTATAGATCAAGATGGTCTGTGCAATCATACTATAATCTTGTAGGCACCCTTCGATTTATAGATCAAGATGTTCTGTGCAAGGCACACAGAACAAAAAAATTGACAGGGCTGTCCATTTTTGGTACGGACTTATCCAGTCCTCTTTGAGCATCTGACCAAGTCCTTGGGCAACGTGAATTTTCCTGTTAGAGCATGTGATTAAGTCCTTGGGACGCGTGAATTTCCTGTCTCTCCATGCACCGGGTAAATCGGGTTTTTTAACACAATTGTCATTTTTACGATATCTCAAGGAATATGGTAAAATAAAATGGACCGTCGTTAAATTGCAACAACTTTTAATGGCTATGATTTCTCAGCACAATTATTGAATTTGGGGTGGTCCATGTCTCCCTCTTGTCTAATTTTATTTTATTTTTTTATTTTGGAATAATTTCATGTCTACGTGAATGCACGTATTAATTAATACTCAGAAGGGTATTTTTTTATTTATATATAAATTGTCCAGCTCATATTAGGGCAATGCTAATTCTCTTCTTCTCATTATTTATTTTTAACTTTTTGTTGGATCTCAACGCCACCATAATTAATGGAAAGAATTATTTAAAAGGAATGATTATTATACATCAATAAATCAACAGGTCAATTTAAAGAAGAGATTTTTCTCAAATCAGTTCAATATTTTGGCAAATTGTCAAGAAGTAAAATTAATTAGTGAATAACTCATGTTGCTTTGGCTTTTTTACGTGGTGTTGCTGCCATGTTTTCTTATTTGAAGGTACTGATCACATTGAAAATAGGTGTTGATTATTAGAACTAGACCAAAAAAACAATAACAAAAATATATAGGAATGGGATTCGGTTTCCTATTTTATCTTATAATTGATTTAGGGTTAAAAAAAGTAATTAAACATTATCAACAAACAAATTAACTATTAACTAATTTTACCTCATTATTTAGCAATTTTGCCAAATTATTGAACCAATGGGAAAATTCCCTAAATAGAAGGGAGTTTTTATTCGCAACTCTTTTTTTTTTAAATACACCTCATTTAAATCTATTCCAAAATTACTCTATCTTAAAATGACAGTTATAACCCTAATGACATTATAAAAAATAAAATAAAAAACTTAAAAACAAAGTTTTTAAGCACACCTCCACAACTCCTTTTCTTCTTACAAACCATCTCCTTCTCCCTCTCACCGAAGCTTCTTCAGCTCTCTCTATTTTTCTCCATTTACTGTTCTCTAACACCCAAAAAAAGTCACACATTTAGATTCTCAAACAAGAGTTCAACTAATGGAATATCAAAGAAATGAAACAGATCGAAATGGAAGCCCTTAGGTAAAAAAAAAAATTCAAGTTGTGAAAAGTTTTTTTTTTTTTTTTCCTATCGTGTTCGGCATTACAAGGTTGAACAGGCTTCAGTCCTTTTGGCACTATGATGCCAAACAGGCTTAAACCTGTTCAGCCATATGATGTTGTTCAGCCATGTGATGCCGAATAGGTTTAAGCATGTTCAGCCTTGAGATGCTGAGCAAAAAACATAATGTTTTTTTTTCTTTTTTTTTTTTTTGCAACCCAATGTCTCGACCCACTGCAATCGGATTAGTGATGAAATGGTGATGGATTACAACAATGAATTCATCACACGCGAAGTATAAAAAAAAAGTGTATCTAACTGATAGTGTGACTAGTGTGTATAACAATTTGGATGAAGTTGACGTTATCATTGTTCTCCTATGTGTAGATATTCAGTAGTCAGGCAGCATTGATTAGGTGGATGACAGATGTTGGAAAGATAAATGGATTTGTTAAAGTTATTAAGAATTTAGATTTCAATTCTGCCTTAAGAAAACCAAGTTTGACCCTTGCATGCGAGCGGAGTAGGTAGTATAAAGAAAATAAGAAGTCAAGAAATGCCAATGGGGCTGTAAAGATCAAGGGAACGGGCACCAAAAAGTGTGAATGTTCATTCCAATTAAAGGAAAAGAAGTTACCCACTAATGATGATTGGTTATTGCTAGTCGTATGCAGGGTGCATAATCACCATACTGCGGATCATCTCGAAGGTCACTCTTATGTGGGTAATTGTTGGACAGAAAGTCCTCACTTTTGAAAGATATGTCCAAGAGTAATGTTTGACCAAAGGATATATTGATTGCAATGAAGCAAAGAGATGCCCTCAATATGACTATAATAACCGCAATATATGATGTGTAATATAAACAAAAGAAGAAAGAGAAGGTTAGTAAATCTCAGATACAACAATTGCTTGGACAGTTAACCAAGCATAATTACATCGAGTGGCATCGGACAATCGAAGACAAGGAGACATTTTTTGGGCACACCTAGCTTGTATGGACCTGTTGCGTGCATTTTCACGTGTGTCGATCATGAATTGCACCTATAAGACAAACAGATATCGCATGTCATTTCTAGAGATTGTTGGCTTGACGTGTACTGATCTAACTTTTTCTGTGGCATTTATGTATCTTCAGCATGAGAGTGAGGATAACTTTGTATGGACACTAGATGTCCTATGTGGTTTTATGGATAACAGTGTTCTCCCTTATGTCATTGTAACGGATAGGGAGTTGGCTTTGATGAATGTCATATCAAGGGTGTTTCCTAATGCTACACATTTATCGTGTAGGTGGCACATTAGTAAGAATGTGCTTATAAATTGTAAGAAGATATCTATGACAAAGGAGATGTGGAAGAGCTTCATGATGATCCAGAACCTATTAGTGGTGTCACACACGAAAGAATATTACTTTCAACACTTTTCATTATTGGAGAAGCAATTTAGCATGTATCTGGATGCAGGGGCAGATTTGTAGCAACTTGGACGGATATGTGCATGCATTTAGGAGCCACCATAACAAACAAGTAACCATTTTATTTGGTAATCTCACTTAAGTTTAAAACTTATTGGTTGGTACATAACTATTTGTGTACATGTCACCAGGGTTGAGAGTGCACATGTCAAGTTGAAGGGAAAACTTGGATCCAGCAAGGGAACTTTGAATCCTCATGGACAAACATCAATAATTTGTTTGAACTACAACACACAAGCATCAAGGCATTGTTTGAGAGATGCAAGACGGTTGTGCAGCACAGTTTTAAACCTGTCGAGTTTAGAGAGCTTTGCGAAAACGTATCCATTACTACATTAGAAAAGATTTTGTCTGAGAAAAAACGTGTAGGTGTTGTTGGAGTTGATTCTACTACATGTGGATGTGTTCTTAGATGCACACATGGGTTACCTTGCACACATGAGATAGCAAAGTATATTTGGCAGGAGTGTCCCATTCCACTTAAGTCAGTACATGCACATTGGTGCAAGCTTGACATACATCCTACCTTAAGCCCTGCAAGTCATGATTTGGACGTCGTAGCAGATATGGAATTCTTTCTGCAGTGGTTCAACCAATCCAATAGTCCACCAAAATGCAAATGCTTAAGAAGTTACGGGAGTTAGCAACATTGGACAGTACACATATCAAAGAATCTGATGTTAAAAAAAATACTCAAGGTCACCCACATACGAAGATAGACACATCAATGCGGCATGATCCATCCACATTTGAGAGGGTGTCATCTTTATAGGATAGCTACTCTCCAATAGTAACCACCACCACCAAAACCACCTAAGTACAATCAGTGAAATAAACACAGCAGAGAAGAGCAAAGGAAAAGGTAACTAATATACACATAATTGTGTTAAGTGACGAAGTAATTCAACCATTGTGTGGCATAACATATTTCTTTCTTTTCTTGAAGGTTATTCGATCAAGTTCATCCAGATGAGCTTCCTCACAATATTATATGCATTCATTTCCAGAAGGCATTTGGCCTTACATTAGGAATGTTACAGACGTGGCAGCAAACAGGCATTGTGGCTTTAGGGTCATCATTGGATTGATGGGATTTGGATAGAATAATTGGGCACAAGTTAGGGAGGATCTGGTATGCAAGTTGGACTACCATGGCCCCCTGTACGAGCAAGTATATGGGTCACATGCGAGAGTCGAGGAGATTAGATATATATTAACTCATTTCAATAACTGTTCGTCATACGATCATTGGATGACCATGCCAGAGTGTGGACATCTGATTGTATCGCACTATGATGTTGTCCTATATTACCTAGTTGTGCATCAGTGCCTCACTTTCTTACCACTCAGATCATATCCTATCCCTACTGCCACTCGAAGGAAAATTGTCATTGGTTTTGTCAATGGAAACCACTTTGTCTAGGTTATCCTGATGTCAGGTCATCCAATCCTGCCCATAACAACATTTTAACATAGATATAGATATAACAACGCATCGGGTTGGGTGCTTCCATCATATGAATGAAGGATCGAAGAGTTTAGACTTGTTGTCGGCTCGAGTGTTGCTACACAGGAGACTATAGATTTGAGCAATGACTGATGTAATTTTTTGTTTAGTTACATATTTATTGTATCCTTCTAGTCTTATTTTGGGATCATGTACAAAACACTGACTGTGACTAATGTAATTTTTTGACATATTAATAAAGTTGATAATTTTTATTATTTTGTTCTTATTTTGTTCCTTGTTCGGCATCTCAGGGCTACAAAAAAAAAACCATTATGTTTCTTGTTCGGCATCTCAAGGTTGAACAGGCTTAAGCATGTTCAGCATCACACTAAGTCTGTTCAGCATCATGGTGCCAAACAGACTTAAGCCTATTCTGCCCTGAGATGCCGATCAAGCTTAAGCAAAAAACAAAACAAAACAAGATTCCAAAACTTGAAATTTTTTTTACCTAAGGGTTTCCGTTTCACTTCCTTGATACTCCATTGGTTAAGTATTAATAAATTTGAAAGTTTTTATTATTTTGTTCTCATTTTTTTTACCTGTTTAAGGCCATTTATTACAATCGAAACTGAATAAATACAAAATGTTTTGTAGTAGAACTAGGTAATTATGCATTAATAATATCTCGTAAAGCCCTCAAATTGTCCACAATGAACCCCCTCTCCTTGTGTGGCCTCCAACGTTGCATGCATGGCTAGTCATCACGGTAGTCCTTGTTACGATGTCGCTCTAAAGAGAAAAAATGCTCATAAATCCATCCCTTGAGCAATGTAACATAACCTATTATCTACTTGAGTTGAATTTGGTTGGCAATCCCAAGCCGACGATAAAGATAAGCCAATGCTCCAGCACCCCATGCATATGTATAGTAGCAACTCAAGAAAACATATGGGTACCTGTGTACACATTTTGTCTGCAAACAGTGTACATATATAACAAATAACCTCTGTCAGCATATGCAATCTCAGCCTCATTCTAGGCATCAGTAACCACTAAAAATCTGAGCCCCAACTACTCCATCCTCACTGCCTGACCACGTGCTCTATCTAACTCCGCCTGTGCCTCCACCACCATAACCCTCAATGTATCGGTCAATAGTGTCTCAGCTTCTCCACTAGATAACCAGGTTGGCTCCACATGGATGGGAGTCCCTATCACTGAAATCCCAAGCAGACTGTAAACGTTGTCAAGTGTGATTGTCAACTCCCTAAACGACAAGTGGGATGTGTTGGTCTCAAAGTACCAATGCTCAACGAAGACTAAGATGACTACCCGATTGATGGACAAACATGATACATGAACCAATGGATATAGACCAAACTGCCACACCAAATCCATAAACATGGAGTTTTGGACTCCCTGGACCTCTACCTATCACTCATCAATCTTGTCTATGTGGTTAATGCACTTCAGCGGGTCACGTTCCTGCACAAAAAAAAAAAAAAGCAATGTTAGTACAGTACGCACATATGGAATAACACAAATAAATACCCTTTACTACCAGGTTAATGAGGCGACATGTGTGGAATAGCTTTCTAATAAGGTGAGGTCCTCTAGAGCTCTAGGAACAAAGGGGTTCGGCAGTGGTGGCGGCACCGCTGCTGACTCCACAGTAGGTACACTCTCACCCACTACCGAGTCTATGACAGAATGCTTGGTAGTCATATGAGACGCTCTTCCCAAACTCGGGAAAGGTCCTCAACCTTGCAACGTTGCTTAGATGCAATTGGTGCCAGTCATGAAGGACTTGCTTCAGTATCTGTCATATACCAATAAAACAGATGTTAGAATGGTGTCTAAAGGTATTAAATATAAAAAATAATAAAAATTGATGTCTAGAGGATTTAAATAGTTCAACTATATAATATGAAAAAATAATAATAAATAAATATTCTGAAATATTTAATGAATTAAAAAAATAGAAAAAAATCCAAACCCGTTCGGCATTAGGATGTCAAACGCCTTTAGACCCCCTTGATGCCGAACGGGACTGAAGGAGTTCAGCCTGGTCAGGCTGAACAAATTGCCAATTTGAAGAAAAGAAGACTCTAAAAAATTGGAAAAACAAAAAACAAAATTTGAAGCAAAAAAGTGATTTTTTAAAATTTTAATGACAATGCTTGACATTTAAATTTCTTTAAACTATTTTTTCTAAAAAATTTGTTACAATAATATTTTTTAAGATCTTTGTAAAAAAAATAATAATCCTCTTATCTGAAGGATGGATGGCGTCGTTGTTGGCCCTAGAAATTGATGACAGGTTCACTTGTTATAATGGAAGTATGATTTAATATTCGGTGATGTTGGTTGGAGGGAGGAAACACAGTTAGAAGAGAAAGAAAAAGAAAAATGAAAGGAAAATTGGACGCTGGTTGAATGTAGGGAAAACTTTTCAAATGGATATATATATATATATAATACTTAGCATAGAGGATTTAATAAAGAGAATGATATAATTAAAAATTATCGGAAGGATGGTTAGAGATTTTGGAACTTACAAGTGAAGTGTGCTAAAAAAAAAAAAAAGGGTGAGGTGAAAATAGAAGCTGGTTAAAAGAATTACAATGTACTATTTCTTTTTTTTTTTTCACAGTGTGCTCAGACAGATAGGGGCTGTCAATTCTTTTGAAGATCATCCTCAAGGACGTATTTTGAAAGCTCCCGCAATAGTCCAAAACTGGATGGTTGAAGACATCAGGTAGTACAAGGTTGATGTAGACGTAGCACTATCAGCTTCAGAAGAAGAAAACAACTTAGTGGAGCTGGAAGCTATTATCTCAAATTCAGAACTCAGAAGGTACTGTTTTGAAAACAAGTTTTTGAAAGATAATGGACATGATATGCTTCATGCAGAATCTTCTGGTATGATTGGGCTCATATTAGCAAATCGGCATGCGGACTTAAAAAATCATATTGGAGAGTGAGTCTCTCTTTTATATCCAAGCCATTAGTGGTCCAATTGATCACTGTCCTTGGAATTTTAGAACTACTACGTATGGTGATAGATATAAGAGCTTATTCGACAAATTTTGTTGAATGTAGATGCAATCACGTACGTCTGTGAAAGCGCACAATCTAACTCGCAGTATAGTAACAACTTTTCGGAACTGGATAGGGATCAATTTATTCCGATGTACCATTTGTGGTCCAAAAAAGAAAATTCTTAGTCCAACACTATGGTTTGCGGACTTAAATTTTTTACTGGACTCTCAAAATAGAAGTGGCAATTGACTTGACTCGACTCGGATAGCTCATCCGGATTCTGTGCACTCAAAATCTGTGCATAATTCATGTTCAGAGGCATGTAATCACTCACATCAGCATTGAAAAGTGATAAGCATGCACCCCAAAAAATACAAATCACTTTTCAATGCTGAAATGAGTGTTCTCAGCCTCCAACATGCATTATGCACAGATTCTGTGCTCACAGAAGCCAAGCCGATAATTTTATGTTGTTCCAATTTTAGATGCAAAATTTCAGCCTGCCCTACATGAAGAAGGAGAAGATAAAAATAAAATAGATGAAATAAACTTCTAGCCAATTTGCATTAACTTGCCTTAGTCATCTGAGTCAAGACAAACCAACTGGGTCATCTGGGGTTTGGCCCACCCAGAGGACCGGATCATAGGTCAATTTCCCCGGCTGGCCAGGTTGGTTCATGTTTCTTAAACTACAATTGAAAGAAGCTAATTTTTGTGAATGGACCACGGAAAGGTCATGAAAAGAATATGTTTGGCCCTCTTGGGAAACAAACCAATCCTGTCAAAACAACAATTAACAATGTCTGCCTCTTCTAAATTTGATTAACGATGATGGAGCAATCCACGTGTCAACTAATATAAACCATTAGAGTTTTTGATACACAGTATTTGGAAAGTAAAGACAATTTGAGGGTGTTTCGGTAAATTCGGCAGATCATTCCCTGGGTTGGTAAATTCGCACAATGTAGGGGGTGTCTTTGTAGTTTTGGAGAATCTATTACGGTTCTGGCGTTTGTTCCGCTTAGTGAGTCTGCCTGCCCTTGAGGGTTACTGTCACGTCGCGGTTCTCTGTCCAGAAAAGCGGGAATCTTAAAACCGCTTTTATATCACTTCATAATAAATATTGAATACCCAATCACGCCAATCGACTCTTTCAATTAGAATATTACTCTTGTGAGCATTGAAATGATTGTCTGTGTTGACACGGACCTCTGTAGCCGTTCCATTGACATGCTCTTGCCTTTGGTGTCTCTTTTTTAACACAAACAATTTCAACTAAACACAATTTTTTTTTTGTGTGTGAATATTTTTAACCTCCAAAACATCACGTGTCAGCTTATAATTCAAGATATAAACTACAGACAATTTTTCATCACAGAACATCATCATTTATGCAAAGTATTCTCTCATATGATTTGGAAGATGGACATGAGCTCACAACTTAAAGGATTGAGGATCAACATGTATGTTCATATCATAACATATTTAATGTTTAGTGATGATTTATTATTATTATTTGATAGATCTAATAGAAATACCATCAGTAAAATCATAGAAATACTGGAAGAATAAAAAAGATGGTCAAGACACGACAACAAATAAATCTATAAAAATGACTCATGTACTTTAGTAGAAACATTAGGAGGAAAGGAGGAACTCCTAACATTAATGGGAATTCAAAGCATTAAGAAATCTAAAAAGCATTTGGGCTCTCAATTACTTTTGGATTCATCTAAGAAGAGTACTTACCAATTTTTAACTCATAAGGTAAACACTAAATTATCAGGTTGGAAGGCAAAACATCTCTCTCATGCAAGAAGAATGGTCTTAATTTAATCAATCCTTGCATTGATCCTGGTCTACCACATGGTTACTAGTCTCATTCCTAAAAACATTTGCAAAAAGATAATTCTAAACAAAGGGATTTTTTGTGGGGCTTCAAATAGGGAGGGAATCATTTCTACTTCAAAAATTGGAAATATCATCAACTTGGGAAAAGCATGAGAGGCATAGCAATCAGAAACATGAAGATTGTGAATAAATCTTTAGTAACCAAGTTAGGATGGAGAGTTCTTGAAAACCAGGATGATATATGGGCCGCAGGCCAAAATCTTGAAAGAAAAATATATGAGAAATCAACCATTTTGGATTAGGAAATTCCAAACCATGACATTTAAAACTTGGGTGGACATGATGAAATGCAGAGAAGTTCTAAAACAAGGAGTATACTGGCTAATTGGTTCTAACACTAATATGAAGATCTTGTATGTCTCTTGGATCTCAAATTCCAAATTACTTCTAGAGCTGGATGACATTAATCTGGAGGGAGCTATTAATGTAAAAGATCTAATTGATAGGGGATCCAAGATATGGAGTGAGGAATTCATTAGGATTCACTTTGACAGAGTAACAACAACAAAGATACCACAAATACATTTGCCTCAGAATGAGTTGTATGAGGAAGACAAATTAATATGGACCAAGACCCCTTTTGGTAAGTTTTTGGCCAAATCGGCTTATAAACAAATTTTTGACTCAGAAGGATCCACATCAACTCAAAATAAAGGAGAAAATAAATTTTGGATGGAAAAAATATCCTCCCCCCAGGTCCTACATTTGTATAGAGATGCCTTAATGATGTCTTGCCCCTCAAGAGCTCAACGACGAGATTCAACTCTCGGTGTGATCCAATATGTTCAACTTGTGGCAAAGAAAGAGAGACAATGACACATCTATTCTTTGAATGCAAACTATCTAGAGTGGTATGGTTTGGATCCCTACTTGGTCTAAGATTAAGAGATAAACATAAATCCCCCCTTGAGTGGATTAAAACGTGGATGTTCTCTCTTCCCCATATAAAAATATTTCAGCAAAGGTCCATCATTCTATGGTGTATTTGGAAAGCAAAAAACAATTTAATTTTTTATAACAAAAGGGCATCTGTTGAATCCATATGAAGATGATACAAGATTACAGTCCAGAAATGGATAGCCAAAGTTCTAATTCGGATGAACAGTTAGAAATCCCGGTATAGAGCCTTGATTCCAAATGGCAGCCTCCCCCAAGAGACTCACTCAAAATCAACGTGGATGGGTCAACAAAAAATTACTATGCAACAACTGTTCTAATCAGAGAGCACCAAGGGTTTTTTATTCAAGGAGAAATCCAAGAGTTACACCCTTGTGACCCTATTCAAGCTGAAGCAATAGCATTCCTCTCGGGCCTATAGATAGTGAAAGATTTTCCAGACACACCGATAATTCTTGAAGGAGATAATCAATCCATTGTGAAGATCCTTACTGACTCTGAGTCTCTTCCTCCCTGGAAAATTCACAACATCATTTTAGACTATCGAATAATTTTATCTAATCACCCCTTGTTACTATTTCATTTGCTCCTCAGGAGTGCAATAAGCGGCCCATGCCATGGCAGTTATAGCATCCAAGGAACATATATCTTTCAAATGGAATGGTACAAATTAACATTCTTCAAACCATCTCCTCCATTCTTGAAATAGATTTTTGTAATCATGAGGATTCCAGTTGAATGAAATTGAGCTAACTTTCCTTACAAAAAATAAATAAATTGTTGGGTATATATATATATATATATAGAAGAAAATGTTTTGTGAATTATAAGTAAGGACAAATTCTCAACAACATGCTTAAATAACATTAAATGGAAGCTGCTCTAAAATAACAACAGGTGGTTTAGAGTGTACCCAAAATTAAGTCGACAATGCAACACTTGTGTTAAAACTCTCACCCAATGTTGAAATTTCTTTTTTTCTTTTTTTAGTACAGATGTCACTCTCTGAGGGCAGTTTTTCTTTAATGTTATTTAAGCTTGCTGCAAAGGATTTGCTCTCATTATAAGCTGACGGTATTGTGTTTGGGGTTCAAAAAAGTGTTCAGGTGTAAAAAAAAAAAAAAGACACCAAATTCAAAAACACATCATTTGTCAGTCAATGACTCGCCAACATAGGCATGTGTCAACACAGATAATCATTCTCCAGTTTGTTTTGATTGAAGGCATCTCCCTTTTTTTCCTTATTAAGTGGACAATAAAATCTAAAAGAAACACGAATAATACTAATTGGTTTTACTAAAATCCTGATATTAGTAGTAGAGCAAAATATTATCGGTGAAATGGCTATGTCTTTTCTTTCTTTCTTTCTTTAGTTTTAAATGGACTTTAGATGGGTTGATGTAGAGGAGATACAAACACTTGTATGATTTGATTACATATAACACCAGTTAGAGTGGAATGACAGAACAAAATTTGTATAGCCAATCCAAGTAGTTTGATAAGGTTCTGTTGAATTGAGTCGAGTATAAACAAATATATTAACTGTTACAAGAATACTAATATATAGCTATATGAAATTGTGAAACATATTAGTATTGATAGTAGTAATTATTTTTAACTGTTAAAGATGATGATGATAACATGATTGAGGATTCAATCGTTCTAGCACAATACCATCAAATCCCATTTGTGTTTGACATCTTGTTCCTTTGCATTAACGATTGCTCTTAGGCTAGGCTAGGCAATGAAACCACAATTTTTTCTCATAAAATGAAAATTATTTTTGTTCTCATTTATGTCATGCCTCTCTAGAAAGATGGCACGGTATAGCTTCTATCCATGAAAAACTATTTGTACAAATATTACCATATGCTTAATTTTCCTATCACTTACATATATATACATGAGTGATTTTCTGCGGAAATCTTTCTTTAAAAGTTTCAAAGAAATCCATACAAACCCATGTCAAGAATGAGAGGTGGAAATGCTCTATTATCTTGTACAAATAGTGGTTTCCTACAAGTTATGTATATCAATCAAGTTGTTTAATGTTCAACTCTTTCTACATATCTTCATCTTCATCTAAGTTGATTTTCCTTCATTAGTTGGTTGTGAATCCTTGGACTAATGTGACACTGTCACATTACTTGAAAGTGGTTGTTCTGGAATTTGGCTACAGTTTTTTTCCACTGAAAGGTGATGATGGGTTTCAAATCCCATGAGCTGCTATTGCGTTGACATCTGCCCCCCTCCCCCAATAGTGGTGCGGGGTTGCCAAGTTCCCAACTATGACACCAGAAATGAGGGTACAATTTTTTTCTCAAAAAATAATAAAAAAGAAAGATAGTTACCATAGTGAGGAAATATCTAATCACTCCTAATTAAATAAAGCAAACCGGATCAAAAGAAAAGTAAAAAAATTGGCAACACATTAAAAAGGAGAAGCACTAAGGGTGGCTTGGTAATTATAAAAACTGAGAGCAAACGAGGTTCTCTATTTAGGGCAGTCAAGAGTTGCAATCGAACAGATAAGAAGGAGGTAGCACTTGGGCCATCATAGAAAATGACACTTCATTTTCATCAAAAAAGAAAAAGAGAAAATAGAAAAGAAAATGACGGGTTCCTTTGTTTCATTTATAATCTTCTTTTCGTTCTTCTACCAATATTAATAACCGATATAATGTTCTGCTCAGGATTTGGTGTCCAGGATACCAGGGGACTTCACCTGGAATAAAATGGGTCATCAAAGTTCCACCCATTTTATTCTATATGACGTCCCTTGGTGTCCAGGACATGACATTTGTCCTCTAAGCTTACTCATGATTATACACCCAACCAGACCTAAACCCGGAAAAACTTGAAAATGGGTCAGGCCGGTCCAATCAATTCAACTTAGTAATCTGGCTTTAACTGGTTTGACCGTGGTATTCCCGTGTGTTTATATATCAAAAACAAAGGGAAGACGATGTCAAAGACCAAATATGTCAAACCACTGAATTTCTTAGCCCAACTCAGCAAATGACTCGAGTTAACTGACGAGGAACAAAGCCACACTATCTCACTGTATATCTTCACAAGCTCATCAATTTGGAGCACTTTTACCCAAATAATAATAATAAAATAATCAATTTAGAGGACATAATTAATGGGCCTTGCTACCTTATGTACCACATGGTCCGAAAATCGCTTATATCAGAAATTGTTGATCAAACATTTAAGATCTTGTCATTGACACTAACACAGTAACACTTGCTTCGCATGCAATATAATTAACACAACCTATCCTAACAAAGACTTAATCCAACTACTTGTGGTTGGTTCACAAATCATTTTCTGTCATTTCTCTTAAATAAAGCAAAATTAACTGTTCACAGGAAGTTTTGAACTGACAATCAAAAACCGCTCTGATACCATCTTAAATAAAGCAATTAACCATTTCTCCTTAAAACCCTAAATTTGTAAAAGAGGTTATAT
>JAOXJP010231059.1:0-10688 GCA_025762735.1 Platanus orientalis | reverse complement strand
AGGACCACCTATCTCATCTCATGAGATCAAATAATTACCCATATAAAGAAACAAATTCATGTGATGATAGAATATTACTTATTATTAATAAAATAATTAATTAATCATGCTTATATTTTATGTGAATGGCTTTGTTACGACACATATTTCTAACAGACAGAGAGGCCGACCAAGCATCACAAGGCATAACATCCCCCTATCACCTTCTCAACATAAGATGCCTGAGGAGTGAATCTGCCTCATGATGACGTGTTGGTCTTAACGTTAGTCATTTCAAACTACATCACGCATTGTATCCTCATTGATAATGGGAGCTCGACAAATATTATTTACCTCCCAACCTTCGACTAGATGGGTATTGGATGAGACAAACTTAAGCCCATTTAAATGCCCTTGGTAGGATTCAGGGGTGACAGGTTGCTCCCACTCAGAACCGTAGGTCTGCTAGTCACTGTTGGGGCAGGAGGCCGACAAGTCACCAGGGTAATTGATTTCTTGGTGGTCAATTGCCCTTATGCCCACAATGCAATCCTTGTAAGGCCGACACTAAATCAATTAAGGGTGGTCACCTCGACCTACCATCTTTTGATACGCTTCCTAACTGAAGGAGGAGTCAGGGAAGTCAGGGGGGATCAGGTGGCGGCCAGAGAGTGCTATATGGCCTCACTCAAAGGGGAGCCGGCCTCAAAAGAGACCATGGCAATCGACAGTCTAGAAGTTCGAGATGAAAGGACCCAGGCAGTGGTAAAACCTAGAGGAGAACTTAAGAATATTGTCCTCGACTCAACAACGCTCGACCGAGTGACCCAGGTGGGTCAGACTTACCTGAAGATTTCAAGAGACGATTACAAGGCTTCCTTATCGAGAATCGAGACGTATTTACCTAGACGCATGAAGACATGCCAGGGATAGACCCTCGGCTGGCTATTCACCGACTGAATGTGAACCCGGACTTGAAGCCCGTAAAGCAAAAGAAGAGAAACTTTGTCCCAAAGAGAAATCAGGTCATCGCAGAGGAAGTGGAGAAATTACTTAAAGCCCGCTTCGTGAGGGAGGTCCATTATCCCAACTGATTGGAAAACATAGTTATGGTATGAAAGCCAAACAGGAAGTGGCGTATGTGTGTTGACTTCACCGATCTCAATAAAGCGTGCCCCAAAGATAGTTTTTTGCTCCTGATGATTGACACTCTAGTGGACTCGATGGCTGACCATTGGATCCTTAGCTTCATGGACGCTTTCTCGGGGTACAACCAGATCAAAATGCACGAGGCCGACCAGGAGAAGACGACTTTCATCACTGATTAGGGGCTTTATTGTTACAAGGTCATGCCCTTTGAGCTAAATAACGTATGAGCAACCTAATAAAGGCTAGTCAACGATATTTTTAAGAATTAGATCGGGAGGAACGTTGAAGTATATGTGGATGATATGTTAGTGAAAAGCCTCATAACCGAGCAACATCTGTCGAATTTAAGCAAAACGTTCCAGACCCTGAGGAACCATAAGATGAAGCTCAATCCCAACAAATGTGCCTTCAGAGTATCTGTTGGGATGTTTCTTGGGTTCATGGTTTCCCAACAGGGGATAGAGGTGAATCCCAAGAAGGTGAAGGCCATAATAGACATGCGACCACCGATGAACACAAAAGAAGTGCAACGGTTGGTCGAGAGGGTTGCAACTTTAAGCAGATTCATATCATGGGTCACAAACAAGTGCTTTCCTTTTTCTACCTACTGAAAAATGCATTCTGCTCAGACGAAGAATACAACAGGGCTTTCTAAGAGCTTAAGGACCACCTCGACTACCTGTCGTTGATCAATCAGCTGAAGCAGGGTGAGGTGCTCTGCATGTATTTGTCGATATAAAAAATGACAGTTAATTCAATATTAATCAGGGAAGAGGGTTGGATACAAGCACCAGTGTACTACACTAGTAGAGCCTTCAGGGGGCAGAAGAGATGTACTCGAGGGCCGAGAAGATGGTGTCCACACTGGTCGTCACAACCCAGTAACTGATGCCCTATTTCCAAGCCCACACCATCTGGGTGCTTACTGATCAGTCACTCAGAACCATATTTCACAAACCCAAGACCTCCGGGAGACTAGTCAAGTGGTTAGTAGAGCTGAGCGAGTTCGACATCGAATACCACCCCCGGGGAACTATCAAGGATCAAGTAATGGTGGACTTCATCATCGAATACACTCATGCACCGGGGGAGGACTCTGAGACACAAAAAGAACAACCAGAGAGAGAAGAAGCAAGTCCAGTAGAGTGGGTTATACACGTTAATGGCTCATCCACCAATAAAGTGGTTGGGGGAGGAGTTGTCTTGATCACACTAAAGGAAAGCAAGCTCGAGTATGCCATTAGATTTGGGCTCAAGGCGACCAACAACGAAGCCGAGTATGAAGTAGTGCTCACTGGACTACGCCTTGCTTGCGCTCTTGATGCCAAACGAGTTAGGGTCAACATCGACTCCCAACTTATGGTAGGGCAAGTACAAAAGGAGTATAAGGTAAAGGATGGGCGGATGAAACAATACTTCACCATGATAGTGAAAGAGAGATCCTAATTTTGGCATTTCATCATATAGCAGGTCCCACAGGAACAAAATAAAAAAGCCGACTGGCTGGTCAGACTCGCATCATCTGCCGTTGAAAGTCTCAACCTGGAGATCTTTATTGAATGTTTACCCAAGCCAAGCATTGAGGTAGAAGAAGGTAAGGAAGTCAACATGGCCAGCCCTGAGCTCGAATGGGCTAACCAAACTGTAAAGTATCTGAAGAATAGTGAGTTGCCTGAGGATAAGGACGAGGAGAGAAAAATGAAAATAAGTACAAGTCGGTATCTCTTTCTTGGTGACAGCCTCTATAAGTGGAGCTTTACCCTCCCCCTGCTCAGATACTTATCCGAAGAGGAGGCCGACTATGTACTCTGGAAAATACACGAGGGAATATGTGGGAATCACTCGGGGGGTAGAATGATGGTCCATAAAGCCATTAGGGCAGAATACTATTGACCCTCCATGTAAAAGGATGCAAGTCTACTTGCCCAAAAGTGTGACAAGTGTTAGAGGTCCCATAAAAGAATTAGTCCCAATAGTCAGACCCTGGCCATTTGCCCAGTGGTGAATCGACATTGTTGGGCCACTTCCCTAGGGAAAAGGACATATGAGGTTCTTGGTAATGGCCATCAACTACTTCACCAAGTGGGTGGAGGCTAAACCCTTGGCAAAAATCATTAAGAAGAACATCGGTGACTTCACCTTGAAGTCAATTGTTTATCAGTTTGGGATTCCCTGAGTTATCATCATCGACAATGGCAAGCGGTTTGACAATGCCCAATACTGGGAATTCTGTGCAGAACTCAGGATCAAAAATCATTTCTCTTCCCCGGCTCACCCCCAAACCAATGACTAAATGGAGGTCACTAACAGGATGCTTTTGGGCATAATCAAGAAAGGCCTTTGACCCAAGGAGCTGTCAAGTATCCTTTAGGTATATTGCACTACGGTAAGGACTCCCACAGGGGAAACGCCGCTCTTATTGGTGTTTGGAACCGAGGCAGTAATACTGGTCGAGATTGGAATGGTCACACACAAAATAATGAACTTTGACTTAGGGAAAAATGAAGAAAGTCTCAGGAACAATCTTGACTTGCTGGAAGGGAAAATGGATGAGGCTACACTTCGAATGAACGCCTACAAGCAAAGAATGGCCAAGTATTATAGCTCACAAGTCAAGATGAGGAGATTTATAGTCAGGGATTTAGTGCTAAAAAAGGTGAGTCTGGCGACACAAGATTCGACAGAGGGAAAACTAAGACCAAACTGGGAAGGACCTTACAGGGTAATACGTTGCAATAGGCTTGGGACTTACCACCTTGAGACAATGCAGGGGGAGCCCCTACTAATACCATGGAATATAGAGCATTTGAGAAAGTATTATCAATGAAGTTGATGTTATGATCCTACTCTAACTAATGAAATGTCTTTACTCTACAGAGCCAGAAAAAATTTTAGGTCCTCGTGCCCAGGTTACAAGATTAACCCCTAGGCAAAAAGATTGACCCCAAGCCACAAGACTGGCCCGTCCTTCTGGGCCCTCATGCCTTGTACCAGGGTTACAAGATTAACCCTTCAGTCACAAGATTGACCCCAGGCAATGTGAATGGCCCGTCTTTCCAAGTCCTCACTCCTCATACCCGGGTTACAAGACTAGCCCTCAGGTCATAAGATTAATCCTTAGGTCACAAAGTTGTCCCCATGTCATAAGATTGACCTCGAGTCATGAGATTGACCCATCCTTCAAAATAAAAAGAACAAAACAGAAAGAAGCCTCCCAAATCAGTAAAAGCAAAGAGGCCCGAGGCACATTGGGACATGTGCATCCCAATTAAAATCGATCCCCCCAATACCAAGTAAGTGCAGTTATACCCTCTCGCATATAAATGAAATTAAAATGATAATTTAAGAGTACTCGACGACATTGTTAAAGAAAGGCCCATGTGGAAGGGCTCAAGTTCATAAGAATGCCACTGAGAACCTTTATTCACCCAAAACCATGAGAAATCAGATGAGTCTTCTTCCTCTTCTCTGAAAATGTGTCTAAGGGCAGAACACCCGTTAGTTGAGATTTTATTAACCCCGAGATGCACCTACACTTAGAAAAATTTAGTTGTCATCACCTATCTTTATTTGTTGTTAAAATATTAACCCTGAGGCATACCTATACTTAGATAATTTTCACATTGTCTACCCCTACTCAGTTAAAAGCTAATTACCCCGAGGGGCACTCATAATTAGAAAATTTTGGCAATTATTCCTATACTCTTAGGACCCCCTATCCCGATCTATCCAGATACATATAGGGAATGTTAGAAGAAATGTAATCATCATGGCACACATCCACACTTAGAAAAATTTAAAGATAAAGATTGCAACCAAAATACGATACACATAAACAGGGGTAAAAGAGAAATTTTATTTAGGGCTTACAAAAAAAATGAAGGAAAAACAGATAAGAAATAAAAACTAGGTAAAGTACAACTATGCTGCAGGTTGGCATCCCCTGAGGCGACTTCTCCCGGGGCAGTAGCCCCTATTTCCTCGATCGCTTCTTCTCCTTCCTCTGCTTTGTCAGCCCTTTTCTGGCCTTCCTCGGTCTCTTCTTCCTCCTTGTCAGGAACAAAGGTGGAGAAGTCTCAATCCGGGTAAGCCTCAGCTACTATCTCCCAGAAGTTTTCAAACCCCTCCAGGAAACACCAGACCTTAATGACTTGGAAGGTGTTCGAGGCCAAGTATTTGGTAATGGCTGCCTCGAGGGCCCTCTCCCTCTCCTCCTCAGCCTAGATGTGGGCCATCTCCACAGCCTCGACCACCTTCTTGCTCACCACCCCCTCAAGGGTTGCGACAAATGAGTCCTCAATACGATGGTTCCTCTCTACCCTGAGTTCCTCTCTCGCCTAAGAATTTTCTTCTCAGCTGCTCACAAGCGTGCTGTCAAATCATCAATATGAACCTCGTTCTCTGTGACCCGGGTGGCCATGCTGGCGCTGAAACCCTCGACCCATTTGAGCTTATCCTCGAGGATGCAAATCTCGTCCTTGGCACTCTCCCGGGTGGCCTTAAGTTCACTCTTGGTCTGAGCAAAGCGATTCAAGACGTCGGCTTGGACCTGTTCGCTAAACTTATACCTCTGAATAGAGGCCGCCATCAGAGCCACAATCTGGAAAGATACATATAAAAAAGTCAGGTCAGTATAGAAACAGAACAAATACAAAAAAATAGAAGAAAAAATGAGAAAATGATCTTTACCTTAGTCGCATAATGCATCATGTCTCGGTGGAGGGCAGAAGGAGCGACGATCTTCCTAACAAACTCAAGGTCCTCAGGGGGAATGCCCCCAGGAGATAATCCCCCCTGGGACTCGACTTTGATATCCAAGATGCGGGCCCCATTGAAAACTCACCCTTTTTTGGGATCAAAGAAGGGGTCACCCGGGGATGGGTTGCATCAGTAGAGGCCACCAGCCGGGTAGGAGTTTCCATGATCGCTGACGGTTTGGTGGGGGCCTCAATGGCGGTGCTAGGAGCGACATCATGAGAATCCTCCGCTTCACCCTCAGTGGCGTTGGCTGGAGGAGATTCGGCCGCTTCCTCCTCCAAATCCAGATGTTGGCAGTAAGGGTCGGGGGAGGTGGTGGCTGGGTGGTTCGGGCTGGAGTTGGCTGGGCGGTTCTGGTTGGTACCGCCTCAGGAATGACCTTGGGGGGCCTGAGCCTTAGAAGGCCCCCCGAGGACAAGATGTCGCTTCCTCTTCTTCGAGGACACAATTGCCCCTAGCCAGCTGCTTTAGCCTCCCGGGCTTTAGCTTCTCAGGCTTGAGCCAGACATTTTTTTGTTTGCCTTCATTGCTGCACAAAAAGTTGACCCGATGTTAGAAATTAATTAGAAAGAAAGAAGGAAAAAGATAAGAGAGAAGAGATAAGGGGCAAAAAAAAGGAGGGGTGAAGTACCTGGGTCTGGGCCAAATTCACACTGGTGGAGACACTCGGGAGTGACCAATTCGGGGAAGGCGTGATATGAAAAATTCACAACGTCCAGGATGTGAGCCTCCTCCTTAGGGGATAACTCGCTTACCTCTGAAACTGACAAAAAATGGGGAAAATGCATAAAATAATAGAGTAAATAAGGAAACCTAAAAAATAAAATAAAAAATGAATCACGACTCACCTATAGGGTTGATGGCTAATGCCCAAGCTCGGTTAAACTTTACAAGGGGGACCTCCCCCGGGGGATACTCCCAGCCTTCGCCGAAAATGAAAAAGTATCGACTTCTCTACTCGTTGTTGTAGCTCGGGAGACTGGTTACCAAGGTTGTAGTCAGGTCTTAACTAGCAAAGAAAAACCACCATGGCTCCTATTTCTTTGGGCAATAGCAATGAAAAAACTCATTAAGAGTGAGGTGGGTTCTCCCCTTGAATGTTAACTCCCATAAGACCATGCATCCTATGGCTATCCACCAGGCATTGGGCATTAGTTGCCTCGGTGCCAATCTAAGGCAGAATAGCTGTTTCCTCAAGAACGAGGGAATAAAAAACCGAAGACCCGCCATGAGGGCCTGCTCGTACAGCTCTAGGCTGTCAGCAGGGACCTCGAAGGCCCGGGTGTCTCTGGTGGTAGAAAGGATAACCCCATCGGGAATAAGAAAAGTAGAATGAAACCGAGTCAGGGTTTATTCCCCTAACTTGGAACCGTAGCTGGCAGCGGTGAAATCTTACTCGGGAGAAATCTCTCTCGTCGCCTCTTAGGAGCTAGAAGGAGCCGGCTAGGTGGCTTGCTCTATAGGGTTTTATCGGATCTCCGATAGGTCATTGGCATCATCAACCATTAGGTAAATGGTATCCCTGGACACCATCAGATATGGTTTACAAAAAGGAAAGAAAAATGGGAGAAGAAAATAAAGACGAGTGAAAAGAGGAAGGAAAACAGATTAACTAACGAGAACCCATAGTAGAGGGCGACAGAATAAAATAGTGTGGTTATAAAATGAAAACAAAATACCTAGGAAGAGGAGAATCTAGAGAAGGGAACTGGAGACGGTGGAGTACAGGTGCCCGTAAACAGGAAAGACGCTAGAGACAACAAAGAAAAATTGCACAAAAGAGCGATAGGTGATAGAATAAACAGCGACTGAATGCTGAAAAGCAAAAGACTCACCGGAAATGGCCAAAACAAAAGTAAGAGGTGCGAGAGATAGAAAGGGGAGATAGAAAAGTCCAGCCATATTTCAAGAGAGATATTTATAAGCAACCTTGAGTATTCTCGACCCTCGTGTGTCATGCATCTATGGGGCAACGAAATCAACCCGGGAAACGTGGTGACGTGCAAATCTTGAAATCTTTATGAGGTTTAAATATGACCGTTTGATGACATAGGGATCCGAAGAAACACGACACTTGACATAACTCATAACTGGCGCCAGCACGCCCCCTCGGTTATCTAAGTTCATTAAATGCGAGACCATCATTAGCACATGTCCCCAGTTGATGTCACCTTTGTAACTGAAATGACGTACCGCATGTGTCGAAATGAACAATAATGACCACAAACAGTTCGCATTCCTGAGCCATGTAACCTTGGACCCGGGAAAATGGGGGGCAAATGATGAGAAAATATAACGAGGCCCCTATAAACTGACCTGAATAGGTCAGCCGAGCCCTGACTTAAAAGGGATTGACCCAAAGAATTCCCGAGGAGACCGACTTCGAGAACCCTCGAGAATCCCCCGACCCAAAAAATAATTGAGGCTATCGGCAAGACACCTGACTACCGGGTACTTATGCGCAACCTGGAAACATCGGGTTACTTGTTCTACCCCTCAGCGCCCGACTCCCGGGTATTTCAAAAATAGCCCCAAGATGTCGCTTAGGTCACTCGACATCAAACGACTAGTTGCAACCTTGAGGCACCTTATATCCGAGAATCCTCGACAAGTAAAAAGTATAAAGACATTGACTTCCTCGCTTAGAGATAAGCACAACCCAGATGACGTTATCAGGAGAGAATATTTTCTACAACTGACCTGACATACTGAGAAAATGTTAGAGAGAGCAGGGGATGACGAAGCGAAAAACGTGGGGAAAAGTGATATACGAAATCTGATTTGATACACTGCTACTCAAGCCTATAAAGAGGGGTAACGACTTGTCCTCAAGGTATGAGACAATAGAAACCCTAATTCAAAAGTCTTCTCTTCTACATCCCCTGTCGTCTGGCTTGACCATCGGAGAGTTAAAGGTTGGTTGTCCGCCGTTGCCTAGCTTCTTGACTCTCTCTCTTCGTGTGTACATGGTTCGTTTTGTCAAAGACTTTGGTCAACCATGAGACCATCTGACGGGTGTAAATGTATTCCTAGTTCAATACACCATCTGTTTTTATTATACTTTGATCAAATTCAATGCCTCGATTGGATCTTGTAAAGATTCTATATGATTATATTATGATTTATTATATTATTGTTGTTGTTGTTATTGACGATGATGTAACTTTCTCGAAGGTGTTTAGGCACCATTTTTCTTTTTCAAATAAATCAATTTGTCCAGTAAGGGTGATAACTGACAAACCAGAGCCTAACTTACGGTCCAACGCTAGCTGTTTTATCGAAGCATGGATCAATATCTCATGATCAGGATTGGAATTAGAGATTCGAAAAAAACAGCAAAAATGTACTCATACCGAAGGCATTAAAAACATTTTATATGCTCTAAAACAAGTATATATATGATAATAGCACCAGAATAGAAAATGTGAAAGACTACCATCTCCACCATAAAAGTGGTGTCGCCTGCTCAGGGTCTCGAATTCTCTGTTTTGACTGGCCCGCTTCATGGAGCTGTGATGATTAAGGCCCATGTGGCCGTAAAAAAAAAATCCCAAAAAGAGTAGGCTTTGGCATGGGAGTCAGGGCCTTCGGCGTTGTGAGTGGACCTAGGGTCTATAATGGGTGTCTCGTTTTTAGGCCCCCCAACTTTTTTCAAGTCAAGATGAGGTCCAGCCGTCCAGGGAGACCGGACTACACGGTATCTTCTTGAAACTACAACGGTAGTTTTAAATCATTCGTTTTCTCATTGGCAATGCTTAAAAGCCAAACCTCACCAAGGGTTGGTCAATTCTTGTAAGGCAAGGGAAGTTAGACGGGACGTCCTTTTCGTCCCTAATATTCTTTTTTGGCTTCTTCTCAACTAGAAGCTAAGTGTCACTGCCCGTGGGATGGTGCAACATGTCATCATCCCAATGAATATATATATATATACACGGTGGTAAAGAACTATAAGGATATTTAATTTAAAATGCATTACAAGAATGAGATAATATTATATTAAGGGTTTCCTTTCACTTTCATCCTCCCAACCCGTAATAATATCTGTGGCAAAGTTTTTTTATTTTATTTTTATAGCATAAACAAAAAATGTTGAAAAACAAAAACCCATGATGTTTTTTGTTCATGCTACAAAGTTTTTGGCCACATCAAATCGTTGCTCTTCTTTAATTGATTATAAAGCCAACAATTTATTGAACTTTTTGTGAGCATCCAATTCAGTAATTAGAAGAAAAAAAAAGTAGGTATATTTGAGTTTGAATCATTTCCAATCTTATTGGAGAGACATCATACAAGTATCATATAGGATCTTTTGGAAAATACAATAGCTTAAAGGAGGGTGTTATAATAAATATACAGTTAACCTCATGGGGTAGCGGTGATGCAATACAATTAACCTCAAGGGGTAACACAGCTGGTTAGGATCATGTCTCATGAAGTAGAAGTCTAAGTTTGAAACCCACCCCCTTGGGGCCATTTAGAGCCACCTGCCTGAACATAAAAAAAACCTGATTTACCTGATGTATTGGAGAGGCACGGAGTCCACATGTCCCAAGGACTTAGTCAGGTACTCTAAGAAGCCTGGATACCTCTTTATCAAAATATATATAGAAGAAAATGTCCTGTGATGACAAAGTGTTTGTACTGTTTACGGTGAACTATAAGCTGACAAATATTGTGTTTGGAGTTCAAAAAAGTGTTTAGTTGTAAAAATAAAAACACCAAATTCAAAAACACATCATGTGTTAATCAATTGCACACTTACATAGGCCTGGGTCATCACAAATAATGATTCTCCAATATAT
>JAOXJP010231058.1:0-10688 GCA_025762735.1 Platanus orientalis | reverse complement strand
TAGGTAGCTAAATCTTGAATAATATAAAATCATTTGGAAATGTTCTCAGCTTTCGCTGAGATTTACATGGTAATACAACCCAGATTAATGATTCGACATTGATGGATATTTGCAGCCCTGCTACCTAAGCACTTGGACTATGTTACCATTCAATTATTCAACTGAGTAGGGATCTTAACATATATTAGTACTGGTTCAATAGGTTCTATGCTACTTTTACTACTTTTGATAGGACATTTGTCTTCAGTTTGTCTGAAACACAAGTAAACACATCTATTAGTAGTGATAATAGTAGTAGTGGTAGCTTTGTTGTTCATGCAAGTGGTTCATTCATGAACATGAGCATGCTGGGTTATGTCTAAGCACAGAGTCAAGTAGTGAATTGGTGCTTCCTTTCTCTCTGTGAGCAAATGGAGGTTTGAATCTGGACTCAATTTAATCTATGCTCGTACATATTAGCATGGGTATGGTTGCTATCCAGCAAGCATTCTGTTCCATATGTGTTTCTCCTTGTCCCCAAATAAGGAGAAAGGAATTCCTTATGTCAAGATCAGAGGATGATTTGGATGATATGTTCTCTTGTCGGCCGCTTGTGTATTCAAATATCTACCCATGTGAAAGACACGTTGAATAAAATTGGATTGTTTGGAGCTTGGTAGTTGATACTTCAAAGAATTGATATATGCCATGTTGTCAGGTTCTTAAACTTTTTGGGTTTATTGACTTGCCATCCAAACCATAGAATAAATATATGTTTCTTCCTCCTTTTATTAAAGAGATTACTTTTGTTCTTTTTTTTCTTTTGTTTTTTATTCTTTATGTAAATCTACTTCAAAATATGCTATCCTCACCATAGCATGTACCTTGTATTATTGATTTTTATTGTTGAGACTAGTTATCCTATACTACAATGTATTTGATATTATGTGGGTCCCTACTCCACCACTTGAATCTGTACATTAAATACTATTCTCAGGTCTCAGCGTCATATATATAGAAATGTGATTTCTTTCTCTCTTTTTTTTTTTTTCATTTTTTTCCTTCTTCTTCTAATTCTTTTTTTTATTTTATGTGTGAATGTTGGGAGTCATGTGGGCGTGGAATGCAGTGAGGTCAGCACACAAAGGGGTGGATTGCAAAGGCTGACGTGGATTGGGATGGACGAATTAGCGGGCGACACAATTTTTTTTATTAATATTTTAGGAAACATTTTGAAAACGCTTCCTAAAGTCTGCGACTTTTCGCAACGCACATCAAAATAATGCTTGGAAAATTCTCTTTATAACTATAGGAAGCATTTTTTAAACACTCCAAAAAGTTTTTTTTGTAGTGTTATTTTGAAATAAATTAAGAATATACGTAGTTACTTGGTTTATCCAGGTACAAAATTTATTAGAATTTCTTTATACCATAGAGGTTTTTCTATTATATTTGAGGCTTTTTAGAAGAATATATATAAATATATATAACCAATAGGTCGATTCGATATCTCAACAATCAGCTTGATATGGGATGCCGAAGACTTATCTATAGTGGGGTTATCCATTATGTTTTATTTGTCTTATACTCTAATGTTGAAGCCAATATAGAGGCATTGTGCTATTTCATACATATTACTCTCAGTAGTTGAACATTCTTATACATGGTGAAATGCTTGTTATGACCATACTTTGAGCACACAAGATTTGGGTTTTGATGGGCCATTAGCCTATTTACACATGTAGCCAAGGAATTCTACTTTGTTATTTTGGTCAGGGATTTTTATGCTATATATGGCAATGGAGTTTTTTTGACCTGGCATGTGATATGTAGAGAGAGACTTTGATCTCTGATCTATGTGGTTCTACCTGGTGGACGCACTAGTGTTAGTGCATTACCTAGATTGAGATCCAAATAGTCCTCCCAAGGGAGGTGAGAGGCTTCAGCCTCTGAGAGGAGTTGTCTCTGATGAGACTATGTGGTATTATGAGCCAAACTTTATTTATTATATGGTCATCTTGTGCTTGAGATATATGATGTTATGCATGGATTATTCGGTCATCCAGTGATCCAAATAACTATATGCAACATTCTCTTTCCATCTGTATCTTGATATGTTCATTTATAAGGCGAGACTATGACACCATTGATATCTTCGTCGTATTCTTATTATATACGGGAATCAAATGGCAACAGAATTGATATGTTTCCATTATGCACATGACTTCATTAAAAGTATCCTTGAAGACAATTGCAACGAATGAACCACTCCATACATGTTAAAGCATGGGCATGTCATGTTATTTGTTTTCATACATCATTAGCACATATATATATATATATATATATATATATATATTATAATGAATTTTAAAAGCTATTTATGCTTATTGGAAACATGGCATGCATTTCATTACATAAATCTCACACTACCTTTTTATTTATTTGAGAAAATTTATGATTCCATGATTTTCAAATTGTTTTTATCTGTTATAAACTTTAGAATGTGGATTTTACTTGTTGGACTTTCCCCGAGCTCACCCAAAAAACTATCCCCCCCCCCTTTCACAGATAGATAAGTTCTTGTGGATCTCAAGCACTGACTGTGAAGCCCCAGTACTATGTATCCGAGGGGGCGACGATCCATAAGGTTTGTCTTGTATGCTAGTGGGTGAGCTAGATTTTGTCTAGATGTATAGATGGGCTCCATGTACCCATGGTGGATTAGACATTCTTTTGTATATGGACTTATATATATATTTTGTATATAACATTTTTTTGGAAGTGTAATTAATGATATGATGTAGCAAACTGTTGGGTTGACAGTACCTATCATTCCTTTTGGTATTGTGGATATATATATTGGAGTATTTTTATTTGGATATTGATAGGTTACATGTTCATTTTTTACGTGCAAAATTTTTCCCGACCCAAGTTTTAGCTATTATACTATTGAAATTTCCACTTAAATTTGGGTTACATCCTTAAGACATGTTGGGAATGATGAAATATTTGAATCTCCCACACCTCGGAATCCAATCCTAATCATTTGTTTCGGGGCATGACACACAAACCCTCTTCCCCTTTGTTTGTTCCCAGGACACAAAAGGGTGTTTGGCATCAATCAAGCACCAAGACACTGACAAAAAAGTGAATTGCATCCTTAAGAGTTAAGCCCATAGTATAAAAACATCTTTTCACTTTTTTTTCCATATATCAGTGCAAAATTGGCGCTTGATTGTGAATATATATGATCCTGGTTACTTGGCATGCAGCCTGGATTTTGTGTGCACAAAAGCTGTGTGCATGGACCAGGGGTCTGACACAACAGCACCGAAAAGTAATTTACACTCTTTGGGGGCACGTTTACACTTTTTGAGGGCATGGTTATCACTTTTCGGCATTGATGTGTCAGACCCCTGGTCCATGCACACAGCTTTTGTGTGCACGAAATCGAGGCCGCATGCCAAATAGCCAGGATCGTATACATTCACAATCAAGCCCCAATTTTGCACTGATGTATAGGTCCTGTGTTGATTCCACTCTCACAATTGACAGCAACTACCAATCCAATTTAGAACAAAGTCTAAAAGAAAAAACCGAATTATTTACGAGCTCAGAACGGTAAAAAGAGAATAACAGATTCTAATTAATAAACTCTGAAGAAGCCCAAATAGAAGCAGAGAGCAAACGCCGAGATTTCCACCCCAAAACCAGCTTATTACCGGCCAACTCCTCCACCCGGTATCCGTCGTGGAACAGTCCCAACAAAAGCTTGGCTTGACAGCGATTGAAAAAACTCACACCAACCGGTCTAAACCCTGCCCCGGTCATCCACTCCCCCCAACAACCCCCCTCCTCTTCCCGCTCCCCCCGTGCACGATAGATCCGGGCCAGCGTCCCTGCTATCCTAGGACCCAGGAAGACCTTCTCCACCAACGCCCGAGCCCGTCCCTGCATCGGAAACCCGGCCTCCAGGGAGTCGTACACGGCCGAGTAATGGTGGAGCGAGTCCATAAATCTCCCCACGAACCCACCGTCATCCGTGGGCCCCACCTCCTCCTCCACCAATGTCACCAGCCTCGGGCTCAGCGCCTTTGCCCCAGACAAGAAAGACGCCACCGAGTCCGGCGCACGATAGCTGAAGTGCGGCAGGTGGAGCATGCAGTTGACCACCAAAGCCTCTCCTCTCACCAGCTTCAGAACCGACGGCCGGAAAGTCTCGTCGGGATCTAACCTACACTGATGAAACGAGAAAGGCTGACCGATCGACGCCGCGAATGCCGTCAACCGTCGACCCGTCTCCTGTACCGTCCCGATCGATTTCCGGCCACCGCCGCCTCGGGTCACCGCCGTGATCCGGAGATGGGGAGCCGGTGGGCCATCTTTCCTCGACACCAGCGCCTGCATCAGGGACGCCCATTGAATCCCCTCCATGATATCATAGTCAACGATGTGCACGCGTCTATCATGCGCCACGGCCTCTAGGATAGCTTGATTGGCCGTGAAATGCCCGAACTTCACGTAGGGTGACATATCCTGCAAGAGCTGGAACGCAGCAAGCACGTCACTCTGATGGTGACCATGGGAGTGATGATGGTGGTGATCCTCTCGGTGGACCCCATTGCTCATCACCGACTGCTGGTGCTTGCCGTGCCCCACGGTACCTTCTAGCAAGCCCTGCAGAGCCTCGGTAAAATACGCCGCTAGACGTTCCATGTTAGTTCCATTTGTGGGAGAAACCAACTCCCTGAGCCGAACCAATATCACCCGAGCCAGATCCCGGCTCTTATTCACCCCCGTCAAAGCCTCGGCGGCGGCCATCAAAAGATGAACCAGCCTCAGCCCTTTGTCATCCTCGCCGTTGGTTTCTTCATCTATCATCGTCTCATTTGTCTCCATCGAATTACACCCATTTTGAGCCCACACCCCATCAAGCTCGACGTCTTCGTCGGCGTCATCCATCATCGATTCAATGAGTCCCCGGAAGTCATCATGTTCGCCGGAGAAGGCGTCCCAGTCGACCACTGGAGACCAGTCGTTCCACGCGCAAGCACCATCATCTTCGGTGGTGGTAGTGGTGGTGCTGCAGCCGGAGAGATTGGCGTCCTCGATTGCCATCGCCATGGATTCTAAGTAGTGAATCGAGATAGGGAGAAGAAAGAGTTGAGTGTAGGGAAAAAGTGATGGAGTCGAAGAAAGGTTTAAAACTTAGAAGAGAAGAGAGGAGAGGAGAATCTTCGGGGGCCAATCCCAAGATTGGTTTGGTTTTATACGGAGTGAGTTGCAATCAATCACGGGTGATTGATATTTGTTGGTTTAAAATAATGGTTCCGTCCAACGAGGAGAGGAGATTCGGATTTGTGTGGAAATCATCGAAACGAAAGTTCAGTTGTGTAATGGTTTTAACCTTACACCATGACTCACCTATGTGGCCCTTACGATTCAGTTAGCCAAAGAGTTCAAGTTGGTTTGACTGTACATTTTGAGACTACGACCACGTCAGAAGATGTACTACATCAGCTTGCCGGCTCGACCAGTTCCCACCACCCTTATTAACCGCAACACTCACTTGAGTTTTCCTTATATGACTACTACGTCCCTTCCCAAGTACTATTCCACAAAATGGTTTTATTTGATGAATTAATATCTGTACGTGAATACAAAATACCGGGCTATCGAACAGATCCTCGGTGAACACTGTGTGACCACATCAAAGACTGACACGTGTTGTGTAAAGGGTTAAAAATGTCACCATCACTCAAAATCAATTCATGTGTCAGTTTTTGGTACATGTTACACATATATATATGTCACACCAATTTTGGTCCCAAAATATTTCCTCAAAGCCTCCTAGTATGAGTAGATATGACATGCCGGCATCGCCAGATCAATCCATGAGAGAGGTTTTGGGGTCAAATAACCATCGTATTCTTATGATCCAAATCACTGGATTAACAACACTAAAATCCAGTAATCTAAGAACATACAAATTAGATAGCTTTTGTAGAAATTTTTTATTATTATCTACATTTTATATTTTAAGTAAAAATAATCTCCACATCAAAGAAAATGACTTTTTTAATTTAACTAATGAATAAAAGCTTAAAGAGATGTTACTACATGATATCTGGTAAGCTCACCAATACAATACAGGAGATTTACGCTAAACCCCAAGTTTCATATGAAATCCAAATTATTTTTAATAAGAAACTTGTATATATGCAAGTAGGGTTTAGGGCGTACCAAGTCCCTAAGTTTTATGTTCGACTCCTACTGGCTGCTAATGTCGATGGCCATGGACCGCAAGGCGAAGCCTTGTTTCGGAAGCCTTGTTCGGGGTGGAGGGATTAGTCCTGTGGTGTGCGCAAGCTGGCTCGGGGATATCCTTCATATCAAAAAAAAAAAAAACTTGAAATTATTTCCAAAATTTTGGAAACTTAATGGGTGTATTAATTGGAATCCTTCGGTGGCCAATTGTTTTTCTATATGGATCTTCAAAGTTTTTCAAACTAAACCTTTGCTAAATTTGATTAATTGATGATATTTGTGGGGATAATAACTTGCTTTAAATAAGAGGGGGCTGGGGTTGGATTATCGGTCCCCTTTCTTAGGTCCATCCCATCAAATATTAATAAAAGTGTCTATTTAAAATTGCCCTCGTTATAATTCAAATCTTAAATTTTGTATCAACGGTAAGATTTGATGATCGTAGGATGTCTGACAATACATCTTAGGAAGGTCCAATCTAAGGAATATAACAAATTTTACAAGTGGCAAATTATGAAGGTACTTTGTGGGTCGAAAGGTTTTACAGAGCCCTCATATAGAGATTTTCCCCACTCAGAGAAGCATTCACGAGACCAGCAACACAACATGTGTGAGCTTATAATTCACCATAGGCACCACTACAGAAACTTTTTCATCACAGAACATCAAGGTAGGTGTGATTAAAAAAACAAGCACTAGTCTTTCTAGTGGTGAATTTTCTACAATTACCTGCAGGAGATTAATCAAGTGACAAGTGTCGCAACCTGTGTTCACTTTGCTCTTGGTTGCTAGTTGCGAGTATTGTTTATTTACCTAACGGCCGGCGTGCTAACCGGAGACATGTTCCTCGACACGGAAGCAACCCCAAGCGTTTGGTGGGATTGGAACTTTGGCTGTTATTTCCTTTGGACTTTCTTTCAGCCAAAAGAAAAAAAGCAAAAAACAGATCATCAAAGGGACCAAGTCAAGTAGATCTTACTTTTACCTAAATTAATTTTTTTTTAGTAAGTAGATTTTCTACGAATTGAAAATTTGGTAAAAGTTTGATTCGTTCAATATTCTTATTCTTCTGTGTTTTTTTTTTTTTTTTTTTTAATTTGATGTGTTCAATTTGATGATCATACATTACTTACTTGGGAATTGGGATACCACTTGGATGGTATACCTTACCGAGTTGAAATCGTCTATTATAGCTTGAAGTGTGATAAAGTCTGGCATCATCTATACTGTGACACGTACCTCCAAAAATTGAAAATCAGTTACCAAAAAGTAAAAATGTTCAATTCAAAATTTTTTTTTTGCACTTTTTGGAAGAACGTGTCACATTGTAGATGATGTATGACTTTACCATACTTCAAACTGTAGTACACAATTTCAATGTTACCCTTTGGGATATTCTCTTCAACAATTTTAAATGACATTAAACAGAAATTGCCGTCAAAGAACGACAAGTATATCAAAAAAAAAAATTTGAAATTACAACGTTATTGGATAGAAATTTTAATGCACGTGTCAGGCTTAAACTTACAAGTGGACCCATTAGTTACTAGGACTGCAGAGGGACTGGATTCAAAATGGATATGAGCATATCTTCTTCAGTATCCTATTCTAACGAATATTATAAAACTATACTATATCTTAACCGTTTAAAAAATTCAAATTTTGGACTAAATTTCAAATACCCAAGGAAAAAAAAAATTTTAAAGGCAATTTCAGATATGTTGTTACAGTCGTTAGTGCATTCTTTCTTAACCTATTCTATCCTCTCCAAAATCTTCGATGCCGTATACTTATGGGTGCCGTCATGGATCAAGATGGAACAAATATGAAGTAAATAGTTGATATTTTTAAAGGTTTTAATTATTAGGCTATTTATGACTGTTGGATTAGTTTTAAATTCAACAATCTATTCTCTATATTTTATATATTGTTATATTTTTGTGAAATGGATATTAACCTAATCAAAACAATATATATTCATATCATATCTATTTATAATGGATATTTTTATAAACGGGCGGGATAAACTTATTTTAGATACGATATGGACCGGAACACAATAATTTTTCGGATAACTTGCAGCCCTATTTATGACCATGTATCGTCTTTGACCCCAATTTTCATTTAATGTCATTTAAGCCACTAAAAATTAGGTGAGAACGAATCTTGTGAGAACTGTGAAAATGGCATCAGGGTACAAACACATCAGCACCCAAAAGTGATAAGTGCCCCCCAAAAAGTGCAAATCACTTTTTGGTACTGTTGCATCAGCCCCTCTGGTGCCGTTTTCACGGTTCTCACGACATTCGTTTTCACTTAATCCAAGCCTCTTTTAAGCTTGTTGTAGAAGATTTGTTTTCCTATTTTATACATATCAAGTACAAGCAACAGCTCTACCAAAAAAGTACAATCAACAGAAATCATTTTAACCTGGAACAAATAATGCTATAGAAATCAAGTTATTCTTAGAAAAAGTAGATACTTGTTTGTTATAGAAAGGACATGACAGAATAATTAAAATGCCATTGACAAAATTATAAGATATTTTTACTCTTCTGGTCGTTGAATCAAATGCTATATATATTTCTGTTAAGCATATACCAATCCAATGGTATTTGCATAAGGGCAGCAGCTTTGGCTATAAACCTCTTGCTACCCCCATCACTTTCGAAAATCCACTGATCTTGTATCCCTGTGATCAGCTGTGACAATTGTTTGTGTAGGTTTGTAACATGAATCAAAAAACCACAAAAAACCCTTGTTTTTTGTAGTAAGGATGTTCTGTCCAGGATGTACCTTCACCCCCTCACAGGCTAGGGGATGTGGCCCCATGCACTGTTGTGTGGGGCTCACATGCCCCGGTGAGGTGGTGAACGGAACATCCTTTCGGTTTTTGTTAATGCATGCTACAAAAATGCACAAAAAAAATAATGACAATAATTGACACAGTCACACAGCAGATCTTTCCTCCATTTTGTATCTTGTTCTGTCGTTGTGGTATCTTTAAGCCTGGGTGGGAAATCTAAATCATCTGATGGCTACACACATATATAATGTGACCTTGTTACCATCAGTCCATGCCTCATTGTATATTATAATATTCTTCATTGGGTTTTATTTATTTTCTTTACATAAACAAGGTGGAAAATGACCACCATTTTGCCACATCTCATAGAACTATTGGACAAAAAAAATTGCCACTTGGATAAAGGGTAAATGATAAAACACATGGACCCATCTTAGGCTGCCACATCAACTGTCATGTGTAAATAATATTGTATTTGTAGGAACCCCAAAGCCTGTTGTGTCTAACCAATAATTTACCTGCTTCATGATGGTAACCCAAGTGATCTACAGTTTCTTTTGACATTATTAGTTCAACCTCCTCCCATCCATCCTCATCCAATAGGGGCTTAGATGGTGATGAAAGCCCAAACATTAAATATTTGCTATTCAAGTCAAAACACTGTATCATTGGCCCATTTCAAAAAACTGGTTGTTGATAGAAAATATCCCATTACTTTAGAATATATGAACACAAATCAACGTCAATTCTTCCACTTAAAAATGTCTTTTAGAAGAAATATATTCGTCGGTATATACTCAGGAAGAGAAAAAAAGGTGAGATTCTTGTCTAATACATGAGCTATGAGATTCCCTTTTTTTATATTATTTTTGTATGATTAATATGATACTTTTTTTTTGTTTTTATAAACAAAGCTTAGGCTAGGTAAGCAAGTAGGTTCAATCTGATCATTCTACAGTTCATGCATGTAGGGCTGTTTAATTTATTTATTTTTTATATTTTACCTTCCTCCAGTTTCAATGGAATTTAAACTATGCTTAGTAATCAGTGTTGATGGTACTGGCGATCTAATTAATGACTCGATTAAAGAATACTGTTTATCAAACAACCAGCAAATTAGTGCATGTTGGGAGATCTACTTCATGTGTAACAGTTGAACCTCTACAAGAGACAATATTTTTTATCTCATTGTATTAGTTTGGTTTTCTCATTGTCTATGCTCTAGATCCAACACATAATGAAGGAGTTTGAAGATTAATTAATGAGAATAATTTTTATTATATTTTCTAAAAAACTTGGGTGTGGGGATCCACCCTTGTCATTAAATCGTGGAATATAATTATTAATATAAACTTTAAACAACTTTGGTTAGGAGGTGGGATGACAACGTCTACTTCGACTTTTGTGCTATTAAGACAATGATTTTGTTATTATTATAATCATTTTATTATTTATGTGTTACAAAATAATCATTATATATGTTATAATCATTTTATTAAAAGTAGTAGAAGGAAGGTTTTCTGAACAGGGCATCTAGATCCCTTGGCTACACAAACACTTCGGTCCGGCTTTGGTGCATACAAGTTTAGTGTGCAATTTGTGCACACAGACCAAGGGATGGATACATCAGTGC
>JAOXJP010231057.1:0-10689 GCA_025762735.1 Platanus orientalis | reverse complement strand
ATCTAGCTCAAGAACACCTCATGTAAAGAGGATTTTCAAATGATTTTTATGAATAGGATGATCAAGAATGTCATAAAAGGAGTTTTGGGAGAGTCCTTAACCCATTTGGGACATGTCCCAAGCCTTTATAGGCAAGCTAAAGCCTTCCCAAGTCTTTAACGACCAAAAATTAACGTTCAAAATTTTGACCGTTGAGACTACGGTCGACCGCCATGAGTCACGATCGACCCCGGTACCCTTCGGCAGTCAACCGCCACTTCTTGAGGGCGACCGCACTCCTAGATTTTCAGCATGAACACCTCTCGGTAAAATGGCTATAACTTTCTCTAAAAAAACTTGTAATCCTTCGCCCTTTTTTTTGTTGAAAAGTAGACTTCTAGATATTTCATCCATATATGGATTGTAGTCTAATTCCTACTAAGATGATCTAGGGAGTCCTTGGAAATTGCCTCAAAAATTACTAATCTAAAAAGCATTAGTCAGCATAGGCACTTCTTCCCCAGTGAGCCATTTTTCATTCTTTTGAGCATTGGGCTCTTTGTGAATTTCAATTAGATCCTAATTAAGTCTTCTAAGTGATTCCTAGGGTCAACCATGGTCTCAGGGTTTTGTGAGCACACACACACCTACCATTTGGTCTCATATACCTGATTTACTTTTTGTGCTTAGAACTAATGTGTTGGCTTCCTTGAGGTAGTTTGTACTTGAGACTTGGAATACTTCAATGATACTTGAGTCTCTTTGGTATGGTCATTCCGGCTTCGAGTCCATCTTCTTGGTGCTTTCCCGGACTCTAACACTTTGACTTATATAAGTATATAGTTTAAATCATAAATCCCTTTACAACACGACCACTACATGTACACACTTTGTTTTGTGCATGGACATTGACAATACATAGACCTAACACTTTAGAGAAGGAGTTGAAGGACCTAGATAATTTGTTGCCACATTCCAAACTATCTTTGAAATTACTGAAAAGTGTCAGATTCGACAAACAGGGACAATGGAAGAATGCTTGTAAAGGAAAAGAAGTCCTAACTCAGGATCTTAAACGTCTAGTTCTTCATTTGAAGCACAAAGATGATATAAAGGGACTAAGGCGACAGCCCACCAAGCTGAAGGTTTCTTCACATGTGGTCATGTTGCAAGGTGATAATTCCTTGGATAATGACCTCAGTTTTGTATATACAACGGATACAGAATCAATGGCATCCAATCCAAACCTTGTTATGACTCAACCAACCAATAACGCGGACGTTCCAGACACAGACGATTCCTTTTTAGGGTGCTTATTCATAGAAGAATCTACGCAGCCTGAGAAAAATCCCTCTTATGAAGATTTTGTAATGGGGCAAGTCATGCATACACTTCCGGAGCTTGAAGATGGAGGTCAAGCAACTGGAGATGACTTAATCAAAATAAATCTAAGAACCGAAGAGGATCCTTAGCCTACTTTTATTAGTGCCACCTTTCCCCTAAGAACGGGTGTAATACTTTGAATTTCTTAAAGAAAATCAAGATGTGTTCGCATGGAACTATTCCGAGATGTCAGGGTTAGACCCCCAACATTGTAGTTCATCTCTTGACTATAGACCCATCTTAGAATCCCATCAAACAACATCCAAGAAAGTTGTAGCATGATAGAGCCGATAAAATAGAGGGCAAAGTGAATAAACTCCACAGTTCCAAGTTTATACATGAAGTTAGATACCTAAAATGGCTTACCAACATTATGCTAGTACAAAAAAAGAATGGCTAAATTAGGGTATGCATTGATTACACATATCTTAATAATGTTTTCCCGAAAGATGACTTTCTGTTACCTCTCACTAAACTTCTTATGGATGCCACCATTGGTTATGAGGCTCTTTCCTTCATGGATGGGTATTTAGGATACAACCAAATCTAGATGGCACCAAAAGACAAGGAAGATACAGTATTCTAAACCCTAAAAGGAATATTTTGTTATAGGGTCATGCCCTTCAGATTGAAGAATGCAGGTGCCACTTACCAAAGAGCGATGACTTATATATTCGAGGACCTCTTACATGATGCAGTTGAGTGCTATGTTGATGATTTGGTTGTTAAAACCAAACTCCAACAAGATCATATCGCGGACTTGGATAAGGTATTTCAAAGACTTCGTCTCTATAGTTTGAAGATGAATCCCCTTAAATGTGTTTTTAGCGTCTCTTTATAAAGGTTTCTAGGATTCATTATTCGACACAGGGGCATTGAAATAGATCCAAAAAAGATCATCACCATAATCAACATGCTGACACCAAAAGGCATTACTAAGCTTAAAAGACTGCAAGGCCGCTTGGCATATATCAGAAGGTTCATTTCCAACCTTTCTGGACAATGTCAACCTTTCTCTTGGCTAATGAAGAAGGAAGTCCCATATTTTTTGGACCAAGCTTGTTAGGATGCCTTCGACAGTATCAAAAAGTAAATGTTGAACCCATCGGTATTTGTAAGTCCTTCACCAGGAAAGCCGTTGTTATTATATATCGCTGCTATGGACTCTTCTCTTAACGCTCTCTTCGCTCAACATAACGAAGAAGGAAAAGAGCATGCATTGTACTATCTAAATTGAATAATGGCAGGAGCCAAATTAAATTATTCTCCCATTGAGAAGATTTGTTTAGCCTTAGTCTTCACATTACAGAAGCTATGGCATTATTTACTTACTATAATGGTGCATCTTACTTCCGGAGAAGATCCTCTAAAATATATCATAAGTCGCACGTCTGTTCAAGGGCGACTCACCAAATGGACTGTCCTTCTTTCCAAGTTTGACATCCATTATATCCCACAACGGGCAGTAAAGGGGAAAGCCCTTGCTGATTTTCTTGCAGCACATCTTGTCTCAGATGGTTCTCCTTTGCAACTTGATCTTCCTACTGAGGAGGTCATGCAAGTCAATATAAAGAAGGAATGGGAAATATACTTTGATGGCACATCAAGAGGACCAACAAGTACTCTTGGTGATAATAAAATAAAACTTCTAGGATTGGCATCATTTTTGTCACTCCAGATAATGGTTTCATCATGCACTCACTCACATTGAGTCAAGGATGTTCCAATAATGAAACCGAGTACGAAGCTCTCATAGGACTCAAATTGGCTTTGGAAATACCTATAAATGAACTTGTTGTTTATAGTGATTTAGAACTTGTCATATGTCAAATGGATGGCCTTTATCATATTAAAAAGCCAAGCCTCATACCATACTTCAAAAGAGCTAAAGATTTAGCAAAACTATTTTGACGTCTACGGATACATCATGTCAAGAGAGGTTACAATGGGCAAGCCAATGCACTCGCTAACCTAGACACTTTCCTCACACATCCAATGGATGACTACCTCACTATCCATATTGGTGAGAGGTGTGTCATACCATTATTCTCTGCTACAGATGAGAATGATATGCTTGTTTATGAAGTCAAGCTTCAAGAATTACAAGAACACAATCCAAATGAAGTTGGCTTAGAATCACTAGGGGAAGATTGGCATGCTACTATCATACAACACCTAGTAGATAGGAAGGAACTTCTTGATCCCATGCAGCATGCATAAATGTTACAACATGCCCCACGGTTTACTCTACAATGTAATCGATTATACAAACAGTCCCTTAATGGCAATTTGCTACGTTGCTTGTCTATGGACGAGGTAACCAAAGTGATGGATGAGGTCTATATAGGTGTGTACGGAGGACACCAAAGTGAGCCTAAGCTTCAACATCAATTAAAGAGGCTAGGATACTACTGGCCAACCATGATCTTAGATTACATTGAATACACTAAGTGGTGCCGTGTCTACCAATTACATAGTGACTACGGTCATTTACCGACTAAGCCTCTACATACTATACCCTGTTCTTGGCCCTTCTCTAAATGGGGCATGGACATTGTTATCCCAATTAATCCATCCTCTGCTAAGGGGCACCGCTACATTCTTGTTGTAATGGATTACTTCTCCAAATGGATAAAGAATGTCACTCTACGTGAAGTTAAAGCCTCTGATGTAGTCTGGGTTATTTGGGTCCATCTTATTTATAGGCTTAGAGTTCCTAATCGAGTCATCACCGACAATAGTAAACCTTTTATTAGCTCACCAGTTTATCAGCTTATGAAAAAATACAAAATAAAACCTAAGCACTCATTAAGATACTATCCTCAGGCTAATGGATTGGCAGAGGCCTTTAACAAGACCCTCTGTAAGATAATGAAGAAGATGGTATCTAGGCATAAGAAGGATTGGCATGAACACCTACCAGAAGCATTATGGGCATACTAGACTACATTCTGAATCCTAACACAAGCGACTCCATAGTCCCTTGTGTTCTGGGAAAAATCTATCTTACCAGTGGAAATTCAAGTTCCCTTTTTACGAGTAATAGTACAAGAAGGCTTAACTGATGCAGAGGCTACTAAGATTCACCTTTCAGAACTTAAGAACCTCGATGAACTCAGGCTCACTACCCAGCAAAACTTGAAATTATATTAAGCACGCATGGCAAGGGCTTACAATAAGAAAGTTAAGTTGTGTTCTTTAACAAAGAGTGAGCTCATGCTCATAGCATGATCACCACTTGATCCAAACAAGAGAAAGAAAGGGAAGTTCGCAGCCAAATGGAATGGCCTATATACCATAAAAAAATGCATATCCTCATGGCACATATCTCCTTAAAGTTGTTGAAGGCATAGTTTTCCGACTCCTTGAGTTAACTCAGTGACTTGGCCGAGTTAACTTGACTCTTAAGGTATGGGAGTCGAGTCAGGTAGGTTTTTCCCTTATATACTAGACTTGGCCGAGTCATGAGAGTGATTCGACTGACTCCCCTGACTCAGGCCAAGTCTTAACTTAAAAAAAAAAATAGCACAAGTAACATAAAACATTAAAACCTAATAAAAAAATCCTAATTACTTAATTTAGGTTAAAGTATTTTAAGGAAATAGATTAATTACTAGTGAATACAACCCTTCCTTTCTAAAAACTATTGACATCATTTGGTTTCTTCACTTTTAAGGTTCAAGATATCAAGTTAAGCGAAACCTTATTCTTTCATCAAGATTTAAGAACAAGAAGATTTCAACTAGGAAAATCTTGAAGAATGCTAACAAACTAAATATTGAAGCATGTGTTTCTAGCTTTCGTGCCTTTGCCCTTTAGAAATTCTAATTTCAAAAGACAGAAGCTTCAATCAGGAGAGGTATGATTGGTTTTTTTCTCTCTTCTCCAACTAGACTCAAGGGATTCTAGGCAGCTAGCGACAAATAAAACTTCAAAGCCATGTATGTTTTTCCTCAGTTTTATCTTGAAAGAAACATGGATTATGCGCCCATGAACAATTGCTTTGGGCTTTCAATCCTTTCTTCTTTTTAATGATCTTTTACTCTTAAGCCTCTATTGACAAACATGATCTTCTCTTCATCTTTTTTTTCTTCTGTAACTTGTTTAACATTAAATGGACATCTTATTCTCCAATGACTGAACGACAATTCAGTTTTTCCCTTATTTTATTTTATTTTTACCCATAGGCTTTTAGTTCGTTCTTGATTCTTCTGCCAAATGCGACACTATGCAGTCTATAGTTTCTCATCAACTACATGACTCCATTAAGGCGCTTGTTACAATTTCTTTAATTCTTCATGCTCTCACTCACTCTATATATACATATATATATATATATATATATATATATATATATATATACTAGAATAAACGTTGATTAATCCCGAAATAGCATATCCACTTGTCATACGAGGGTGTACTCATCTCATCTCATTTACTTGGATGTTTGGAACCTTACCAAAAATAAGATGTTGGATGTTTAGGAAACATCTACTCATGTCATCTCAATTAATCAATTGAATGCCCTTCACATTTGCTTTGTCTCACCTTTGCTATTTTTAGTCGTAACTCATGAGAATTTTGAATGATCATAATAGAAAATACTCATATTTATCATAGAAATTGGTAATACTTGATCCAAAATACTATCTTTAATTTCTAAATATTTTTATATTTATAAAAATAAAAAGTAACATGACTCCCTGAGTTGAATCTAATGACTCCTGAGTTGACTCTAGTGACTCTCGAGTTGACTCCACACCTGAGCTATCCGAGTCGAGTTAAAAATCCGAGTCGGCAAACTATGGTCGAAGGCAATCAAATTCTTCTAGTTACTAATGCAAGGTTCTTGAAGTACTACTCCTAAATGCTAGTTATTTACATTCAGGGAACTATGTAGGTTTGATCTTGTTAGAAACAAGTACGTAGGCAGTCTGAGCCTTATATCTCAGATGCAACCGCTCCCCAAAAAAAAAAATATATATATATATATATATATATATATATATCACCGATCTCATTGAAAACCAGCAATGGCAATGAGATGAAAAAATTAGGAGACCTCCAGTCTTAGGTTAAGGGATCTTAAGGACAAAAAAGGGATAAAAAAAGTATGATGGAAAGGGCGGGCTGAAAACCTATACAGACATCATGAGAAAAAGAATCCAATGATGGAAATATCAAATCATCGTTGATTCAACTGAAAACAAGTAATGGCAGCTGAGATGCAAAAATTAGGCAAACCCTAGTCCTAGTGGGTGACCACTAGGGGCAAAAAAGGGAGAAATATACCCAAAATCCCATAATCAAACTACATTCTGTTTTGATCCTATTCCAAGGTACGTAAACAGTTTGCCATTACAAAATAGATGCAACCATACCATTAACAACAACCTTGTCTCTTCTCGAGAAATATATCACTACGCTTATCTAGCTATGTGATACATTTCTCGAGGGGGGTACAACCATATATATATCCCAGATATCATAATTCCTTCATGTGGTATACATTTCATTACCCTTTCATCCCATTCCTTCAAAGTTATTATAATCCCTAGTTCATAAACCATTATATGTTATACTTGATCCTTATAAAGTCAACCATATTTGACTCTTATAATGTCAATCATATACCTGACTCTCATAATGTCAGTCATATATACATGACTGGCATAATGCCAACATTAGGGCATGACTAAACTACCCTTCACTCAAGTCAGGCATGATTGAACTGCAAGGCATGACTGAAATGCCCTTCACTTAAGAAAAGCATGTCAGAATTACCCTTCACTAAGTAAGATTCAACCATGTTGTCCTTTCTCTAGATAAAATGACTCAATATCATGACCTATCCTCCATCCAACATTGATTTTTGGAGACACTTTCTCCATATATTTCTTATTCAGCTTTGAAACATGTCTTGGTTGACAATGCTATGTTTCATTCTCCTCACATTCCATATTTGACTCTCATAATGTCAATATTCACCATTTTCATTCTCATCATATTCCACTAACACATCCAGAACTTGTACAGTCTCTTCAAGACATGCCAAGACCAAATATATCCCTGTAAACATACTTGTAATACTATTTCATGCCTAGACATGACTCCTAAGTCTTAAAATACAACTAGCTATATCCCAGTATATAACTACATGATGAGACTTGAGACTCTCTCTATGTTTCTATACCAAGAGATGGGCGAATAAATTGAGGAATAACACTTCAACGTTATCCTCACTTTAGTCATATGTTTTCACATTCATAAGCCCTTAAAGGATTAACACATGCAGGGTTCTTTGAGCATATATCTTGAATGAAACCCTAAGTCTTTAGAGATTACAAGAACTCACATTGATATGATAAAAAAGGAAATTTTATTAATAAATCACAAAGTTAGATTATTTATAAGAAAAGAGGGGGGATACATCAATCCTCTCTATGTCCCATAAAGGGTTGGAATTTGTTCAACAATTCTCAGGAAAAAGATAGATGATGTTGCAAATTAGCGTAAAAAATAGAGCATTTAGCCATAAGCTCACATTTTATATCATCTCTTGTCATAGAACTTCTCGACTGCAAAGTTGTCTTGACTTCTTCAATCCTAGATCAAATGTTAGACAAAGCATCAGTCACATAGTTTGAATAGTCCATGGTAGCTTCATAGTGATTCATAAGGTCCATAGCACGTACCTTTAGTTCTTTGAACTCCTCGTCCATCACCTCCACTTTAGCATCAATAGAGTGCATGGAACTTTCCTCGCTCTCTCCTACCTTTCTAGATCCTTTTTCTCATTAACAACTCTAGTCAAGATTACTTCAAGGGTAGGATTTAGTTGGGCCATATCAAGAGGTCTCTAAGAAGCATCCACTTTGGTTAGTGAGTTGAAATAAGATTTGATCGCCTGTCTAATACCATCATTCTTTATATACTCCTCAATTTTGGCCAAAGCACGAAGAAATCTGGGTCGCATGGATGGAAATGCCATAGTTGTAGGTGTCATGTCCCTGAGACCATGTAACATTAAAGAACGCCTAGACCGAGCATTGTTCATCTCGTGTTTGAATTCTAGTTGTTCAATTTTAGGAAGAGAAGGGTTTGGTCTCACTTCCACATCTATAAAAGAATACTCTAAACCTCAAAGAAGAAAACCAAGAGTATGATTATATAGTGGGAAGTTGATTCAAGAGAAAATATAGGAAATGAATACCTTGTCTAGGCATAGAAAGTTTGGCATGGGTTTGGGGATCAGATCTGGTTCTTGTTTAACAATAGTAGGCACGAGCTCAACCAACATGTGGTCTCCATCCGAGTCTAAATCTATCGTAATCACGATTAGGTCATGAGAGCTTCCTGGTCTCGCATTAGGTCTTAGGGTGCTCCAATATCTGAGTCACATCTTTCTTGGAGGGACTCTAGAAGAAGACTCACCTTGGCCAGCGTTGGAAGATTTTCTTCTTGGTGGCATTTCCCTACACAAATAGAAAAATGAAATAAAGTTATGAAATCAACATATGCACAAATGAGCCTTGATGTCACGAATGAATGAAAAAATATAAATCTTCACTATTGTATGTGTGCATGAATAACCAATATGCAATTGGATATTATCTCAATCACACATAGCATCTTAGTGAGGAGTGAGTGAATGAGGAAGCACCTCAACTCATGATTGAAGAAAGGAGATCCATTCGTGACCCACTCAAGCCAGCATTCGTAGAACATAGCCTGATGTGGCAAATGAGTCATTGGATACTCAGCCTTCGTTGGAGATGATGGCCAGAGTACTTGAAAGGCTTATTGGGCCCAAAAACCCTTAAAATGACCACCAAATTTTATGAAATTGGTGTCAAAATGATCGTTTCTATGAAACGAAAGTTCCTATCTAGCTGAATTTTAAAGTTTGAACTCTAAACTCACGTAAAAATTGATGAACAAATTTCGGGTTCAAGAAGCCAAAAGGCAATCCAAGAAATAGCTTCCCACGATCTAAAACAACCAAAATGGTGTTAGGTTGATTAGCAAAGAGAAGGTAGAAAGACGAGGAAAACTTGAAGTTTTAGATGCAAAATTGAAGTGCAAGCTTTCAGGTGATTTGTCTAAAGGCTCTAAAAATTCCTAAGGAAGAAGAAGATTGATGTTCTTATACCCATGGGGGTATTTTCATCCATCCACTTAAGAATTTGAAAAGACCCTCGTATTCGTGAGGGAAAATAAGTCTTTTCATTTGCCAGCTGTGAAGGAGGGAAAAATGGAAAATCATCTAAAAGTAACTAAAGAGATGTGCACCATTAATCATGATGATTCTCAGAAAACGTGTTGTGTCATTTGCTGCCATGACACATTTTTTTAGGGTGAAACTGATGAAATTGAAATTTTGTGAATGACAAATAATCAAGTCATTTGTGGACTATGAAGACATTCTCAAATGAAGAAATATATCTCATTCGCCACCATGGTGATGACCACGAATGAGGCCTTATATGTCCAATCACGACCAAGCTCAAGGACTCGCGAATGAGAATAAGACCCAAGATTTGCACACCACTAAACTAAAAGTTGGAAATCAACCCCAACTCCTTCAATGGTGGTTGTTTGCATAGCCACAACATCTATAAACTCCTTGAGCACCTAGGAGACTAATGATGGTGCAATCTCACATAGAAAAAGCACCAATATGTACAAGAAAGGGGGATCATACATTCCCACTTCAAGGACTCTAAGAACAATAAGGAACTTGTCTCTTACATGGACTCTAACTCAATATGTTTTTCATCTATATATACTATCAAAGAGCACGAAAATACAACTCTTTGACTCCTCCACATCTCATATAGTATTTATAAGCTCTCGCTCTTCAATCCGGGTAAATTCTTCATCTTCTCCATCTTCTTAAAGTCTGCAAACCAGTAAGCATCTCTCTTCCAAGAATGTAGCAAGTTCTTTAACCTCTGCTCATCCCTCTAAGGAAGATATCATAGAAACTTGAACCTTGAAGACATCTGGTTAGGTAAGGTTTAGAGTTTACTTTATATTTCAAGCAAAACTTGTAAGTTTTATTCATATTAATAAAAGAGTCAAAGTTTTCATCTTTTATGCAACTTTATTTATTTACAATTTGAGCAACTCGAGATAATCAAAGGTTTGTTGTGCTAAATGGTAGTAATTAACAAACTCTATTCAAGGGTTTGGAGTAATAGTCTCCACGATAAAATAATAAACCAACCTACTAAACGGCTAGGTTTAGGGAAAGGAAAAAAGGCTAAAGATATTGATGGTTTTAAACTTTGGTACACAGGAGAAGCTAATAACAAAAATGGGGTA
>JAOXJP010231056.1:0-10689 GCA_025762735.1 Platanus orientalis | reverse complement strand
CAAACACACAATAAATTGCGAAGTGATAGAATTAATTATTAAATCAAGTTATTTAGTTAGTTTTAGTGTTTTAGTTTATTTAGGTTTATAAAGGTTGTTAAAAGTTGTTATAGTTTGTTATCAAGAAGGAATCTTGGTTTTTAGTTATAGTTTTATATATGAAAGAAGTGGAAACGTAAGGCATGCAGTTAGAAGGAATATTGATATATTTTGGGTTTTGGAAAGAGCCCTAAAATGTTTTCTTTGCATTAGTTATCTTCATTCCTAAGTTTAATTTCTTCTAGAAACTAGCCCTAAAAGTTTAGGGTGTCAGTATTTGTTGATATGTTTAGGAGTTTGGGTTCCTACAAGTGGTATCAGAGCCATTCGATTAGACGTTTGGTGGCATTTCAAGATCAGAGTCGAGCGGGAAGATTCGACCATCTAGAAGTTGGCCAAAGTTAGCCACGGAAATCGTAAGGGAGGAAGCCACGTAAAGATTTGAAGCTCCTGAAGGATGAACCGAAAAAGGTTGAAAGAGAGGCCAATAGATTGATTCTATAGGAGAAAGAAAAAATGATTTGATGAAGCACTAAGGAGGTGAGTAGAAAAAAAAGTGGTTTATTTATTTATTAATTTTAAATCAATATTTCTAATGAATAACATCGAGATGGAAAAGATAATATTATCTAATTATGATTCTTGGAAACACAATATTTGTGCATCTATGGGATGTGGTTGTAAGAATGCCAAAAGATGGCATGTCAAAAAAGGAATCAAGAAAAGTACTTAAATTTTTGCAAATTTCAATTTGCAAAGAGGTTTGGAAGTATATCAAATATTTGAGTTCTCCAACTCAGGTGTGGGAGAAGCTTGAGATTCTCTCGTTAGAGTATAAAAGTTTGCCAATATTACCAATGAAATATTGGATATATGATATCGATCATGATGACTTTTTGGGAGAAGACGATGATCTCAAAGAGGATGAAAGTGACAATACAGACACAGATGCCGATGCGAAAGTACAAGAAGCCAAAGAGGCTGAAATTTTAGAAGAAGATTCAAATCCCAATTTAGTCCAAGTAAGCCTATCTAGTTCACATGTGATAGATTCAAGTGATTTGGATTCTATTAATTCATGTAGTATGGTGAATGAAATTTGTGGTTTTTGTGAAACTGATCATAAAAGTGTAGATTGTCAAAATTTTGATAAGGAAGATAAATCTCTATCATATTTTGATTGCAAAGGAGAATGTCATGATAGAGATGAAAATTTAATGGTAATAAAATGTAATAAGCATAAAAAACACATTGTTTCTTTGGTAGGTTTGATGATGAAGCTACAAACTCAAGCGTTACTTTATATGAGTCAGAGTTGATGATTCAAGAAATTATGTAGGTGCAAGGTTTTGTTAAAAAACCAGCAGATCAAATATGGAAAACACAATATTACTTTGATGGGGGCTTTATTATTCAAGAAAAAATAGAAAATGCAGAAGTTGAATAGAGGATGAATTTTGATCCAGGAATAGATCAGGATGATGTCAAATACTGTAATGATTTGAGACTGGAATAAAAGTGTTGGAAAGCACAAAGTGTACAATGTTTGGCATCATTCATGAATGAAACAATTGATCAAGCGCAATGATCAAATAGTCAAATAATCACTCAACATAAATACGTCAATATAGATGGCATTAAAAACTCTTGGAATTGACGGCATCGAAACATTAGATCATGGGAACACTTATTTTCAAATAACTTGATTTAAGGGAGGCTAATATAATTAATTATTAAAACATGTTATTTAAATTATTTACTTAGTTTTAGTGTTTTAGTTTGTTGAGGTTTATAAATATTGTTAAAAGTTGTTACAATTTGTTATCAAGAAGGAATCTTGGTTTTTAGTTTAATACATAAAAGAGGTGGAATATTGATATATTTTGGGTTTTAGAAAGAGCCCTAAAATATTTTTCAGCCATAGGTGTAATACTCCTAACTTACCAGGGATATTTTTTGAAAAAAAATAAACAAAACATAAAAACAAAAAAAACTGAAGGCTTTTCTCTCAGTCAACTGTAATGCAACGAGAGTGAGAGAGAGGAAAGGGAGGAAAAAAACCCTAGGTTAAAAGGGGGGAAAAGGAAGGGAAGAGAAAAAGATTGAAGTTTGTGGAGCTCTTGTAAAGACTTTCTTGCACAAGCTCGGTAAGTGGTCCTCTCTTCTTCATGTTTATGGTTAAGTTTTCAAATTATAGATATTATTTTTACTCTAAAAGGTTAAATTGTTTTAATCTAGTTAATAGTAAAGATGAAGCATTTATTTATAGTTCTCAACATATTTTCATGTCTGTATAAATAAATGTAATGATTTGTTTGCATCTCTACATTTGATAGGGTTTGTTTGACATAGGATTTGAATGAATGCATGGAATAAGTTTGTGTTTGCCTAAATTTATAAAATAAAATTAGTATTTCTTTTTTTTTAATGGCTTTAAATCTTGTTATTTGTTCTTTTATTGTGAATGAATAGAGAGGGGTTTAGGAGGTAGAAGAGGGTATACCAAGTTAGGTTTAGAAAAATAGAGTTTAAGGATTCATAGGCTCGAATAAGAAATGTTACACTATATGCAACTCCAAAGGCAACAACATGTTTCTTGGGAGAAGCCAAGGGGTCAGCCCACAAGAAAAGGCCAAAGGGCAGCCCATAAGGAGAGGCCAAGGAATCAGCCCAAAAAATAACATGTGGTAGGAAAATAGGTGACCATGCCCAGATGTCGTAGCTAGAAGGGTTAGGTCTTTACGTTTGTGAAATTAATTATAACGTTTAGTAGTGGATCGAATACTTGTCATTTATTATCCGTAACATAACATAGAATTATTCATTTATTCATTTAAATGCTTCTATCTTAGAAATGCACAAATTACTTTTATATTGAATGTCTTATGTTGGTTGGAATGATTTCAAAATGTATAAACACTATTAAGAGAAAGAGACATTAAAATTTGCATTGTATTGTTGATGGTAGTTGACACTTTTGTAATGCATAATAAATGCATAGCATTGCATGGCATAAATTTATGTATGCTTTTGATTTAGCATAAAGAGAAATGGACACTTCTCTATAAATAACATAAAAAATAAATGATCGCTTCCCTATAAAGAGCATAAAAAAATAAGGATGTGGGTGCAATTGTATTACATGCATTTAGCATCATACATGATTCTATATTGACGTGATTCATATTAATTATTTAGACGATATGAATTGTTTTTCTGTTTTATGTGGCTTTACTTGTTGTTGTGACCTCGACTCAGGGTGTCTAAACAGAATTGTGGGTTATAGTTTGATGAGAAGTCACATTGTACTTAATGCCCAATGTTAGGTTTGGTGATTCAACCACTTGGGGCAAACAGCCAAGGGTTAGGACTGTCTCCCATCTACCCCGTATCAGCACCTATAGTTGCAAGACCAGCACTTGTAATGACCAATACTCTGCACAGTGCATCCATTACATGTCATTTTTAGACATCAACATTATAAATCTTTACCGAGTGTAATTTTATCGGATTAATTGAAGATTATTTTCTTTATCTTGTTTTTGTTTACTATAAACGTGTAAAAGATTGAATTTACTTGTTGAGTTTTCCCCAAGCTCACCCCATCATCTCCTCCCCTCAAGTTATGAGCCATTCTTTTGTCAGCGAGATCCTACGACTTGAGAGTTCACATATATAACCAGGTTCACAAGTAGTTGTGGTATTTTGTGGTCTAGGTGTAGATAGACTATAGTTTTATTTGTATAGTTTTGGCTTTGTATATCCCACCTATGGGATAGTGATAGATGATAGATAATATTTTGTATTGGTTTCCTGGTTTACATATATAAATGAAATCATTTTGGTATAGTTTATATGCATAGATACCATTTTATAGTTATTTATCATGTGGTATGGACTTGGGAATTCTTCCCAGTGGGCCCAATTATGCAGCTACGCTGCCATAACTTGTATTGTTTTTGCAGGTGTCATGTAATTCGAAGTTTAACACCTCGGGGTACCTCACTACCTTGTGAGGTACGGGTTTTGGGGCGTTACAATAGGACTCAACTGTAATGAGAAAACCCAAATAAAAAAATCTCACCGATATTGATAAAGAAATGCGAGCATCAAATCAATGTTTAGTCAGCTAAGGAAGTACAGAGGCATTCACTGTAGGGTTTTTTGGGGGGCTGGGGTTAAAAGAGAATGTTTACCTTCTCGTGAACTAAAGGAGAGAATATGACTGTCCGGAGAGAGGCCCGTAAAAGATGGGAGAGCCCTGGGTTTCCGAAGAGAGAGTTTGAGGTGCGAAGACGCCGGAAATCGGGGTACAGCCGGGTACCGAAGCAAAGGAACCCGAGTGGAGGTAACAGATGGAAGGGCAGACCTCAGGGACGCCATGCTCCATGCGCGGCCACCCAAACACTTAGGGGTAGCAGTAGTCGTCGTGCTTGCACTCCACGTCATTTGATGAGATAGAAATCCCTAACAAACCTAAACGAAACTTGCTTCCAGTCTCTTCTGCTTGTGAGTTGCTTCTCTCCAATCCCTAACAAACCACCAAATGACAAACAGCCAAAATATGAAAACGCTGAGCAAAGTATGGATAGGCCTCAAAAAGAGGATAGCCTGCCTCGCAGGGTATGTATGGACAGGCCTCAAGTAGCCTCACTCTCGTTCGAATTATCTCGGGTGTAATTTGAGAGATATCACTCCAGTATTATGACGCAGTCGTGAAAAAAGTTGTCCTCATAAATACATTGTTTTACTTCTTCTTTTTTATACCAAAATACATCATTTTACTGCTTAGGCCGTGTTTGGCAGCCTCCTTTGATCAAAGGGTACTTCTATTTAAACCATACATATTTCTAAGCTCCACTCACTCGGCAAAAAAATTTGTTTTTCCTTTTATACCCCTTTCCCAACTCCCTTCCTTACCTAAATACCCCTCCCCTCCCTCTCTCTCAAAAACCCCCACCCCTCTCTCTCCGACACTGGCAGGGGTGGTGGCCCCTCCGGCGGCAACCCACCCTCTCTCTCTCTCTCTCTTTTCTCCTAGTGACCTGTTCGGACCTACAGGGATCTCCGTTCAAGCCTGTGGGTCTGAACAGGTCATCGGGAGAAAAAAGAAAAAAAATAAGAGAGAGAGAGAGAGGGAGAGAAAGGAGGAGGGGTGAGGGAGAGAGAGAAAGAGGGAATGGTTGCCACCGGAGGGCACGTTGCAGCCGTTGGAGGGGACACCGCAGCCGCCAGAGGAGAGGGAAGGTGAGGGGTAGTTTAGGTAGGAGAGGTATTAGGATAGGGGTATAAGAGTGAAAAAAATAAGGTGATGGGGACTTAGAAATTTTAATGGTGCGAGTAGCAGCTCCCTTGATGAAATCATTTCAATTTTAATTTCCAAGTCATTTAAAGCCGCAACATGTTGGTTCAAAATGAACTCAATCAGATTTATACTTGATAACATATATCATATCACTTTATAAAAAACCTGAGATGACTTCATTTCTAATTTTATTTGACAAATCATTATAAATCTGAATGAGTTCATTTTGAACATCACTTTATGGCTGCAAATGCCTTTGAAATATGAAATTAATTGAATACTATACAGGTGGCTGCCAAACAGGCCCTTAGCAAATGAAGTAGTGTGAACCCAAGCCTGGCCTGGTCAGCCTTGGGTTAGGCCAAAAGGCGCTGATTCATGTAGAAAAAATTAAATTAAAATAAATTATGGGGTGTTGATAGGGTTGTGTTGTATATAAGATTGGGCCAACCCAAGCCTGGCCTGGTTTGTATTGAAATTTGTCATAACATGAGCCGACTTAAATTTAGATCTGATAGACCATGAGCTTAATATAAAACCCGAATTTAAGCCTTGATTATGCTCATGCTAACCTTGAACTACCTCAAGGCTAGCTGGCTTGGTTCAGCCCAAAAAATGACTCTAAATGCCCAACCCAAGTTTAGGTTTAAGGAGGCCCAGGCCCGATTTTAAGTTTGGGCTTAGAATACATAATGGCCAACCCTACCTCAAGCCAATTAAGGCCCAACCCATGCACACCCTTATATAACAAGGAATAATAAATAAATAAATGAAATTATGGTCTAAAGAGACAAGGACAAATAAATAAAATATAATAATAGAAAGAGATACGATTAAAATTATATCTATACATATAATTAGGAACTACTTTTTTCTTCTTCTTATTTCCTCTATGTTTAAGTGAAAATGTAATAGTGAGAGACAGGGGAGAGAGAGTAGGAAGAGAAGTAAAGATGGATGAAAGAAATTTCGAAGAGAATGAGAAAGTTTAGAGTGGGTTTAAGGATCGATGTAATTTAATGATAAATAATAGGGAAAACGTGAGGTTGTCCATGTGGCATTCTCTAAAGATATAACAAAAACCAAATAAAATTTCACATGGGCTGTCCATGTAGGTAACCCGTTACTTTAGTGTATGTAGATTACCACAACAAAAAAAAGTGATAAATACATTGGGTAAATGAGGGTATTTTAGAAGGGAGAAAAATAATATAAATCTATATTTATATGTTTATCTAGAGACTCTCTACCAAGAATCATGTTAAATAAAACAACCCACAAAAAGACAGACCCATCCATCTCTCATATGCTACTTTACCACATCAAATCTTCACCATTCTTTTTCTATTAAATTGTCCATGTTAGATTGGTGCTAATATGGTATTTTTTTTAGTCGAACACAAACTAAAAAAGTCATAGGAAAAAGCATACAACAACAACAAACAATTTTATCCCAACTATTTGTGGTTAGCTACACAAATCTTGTTCCGCCATTCTGTTCTGTTTAGGGCCATATCTGCTATTAATTTACCAGTTGCCATGTTCCTCATTACTACATCCACCCAATTCAATTTTGGCTTTCATCTAGTCATTCTAGCACCTTCAACTTGTATTGTTTCACTCTGCCTCACTAGTGTAGTCATTGATCTTCATTACACGTGCCTAAACCATCTCAATCGACTTTCCCTCATTTTATCACCTATTGGTGCTACACCTAAGCTCCCACAAATGGATTTATTCATAATTTTATCTTTTATAGTCTTGTCACTCATCCATCTCAACATCCTCGTTCCATCCACACTCATTTTATGTACATGTTGTTTGTTGACTGTCAAACACTTTGTTCTATAAAGCATGGTTGGTCTTATAGTTGTCTTAGATAATTTTCCATTTAATTTTAGTGGTATTTGTTTATCACACAACACTTCAGAAGTACTTCTCTACTTCAACCATCCCACTCTAATTCCATGGGCAACATCATCTACAATATATCCATATTTTTGTACATGGTTGAACTAAGATAGCGAAAATGGTCACTTTGAGGTATTTCTTAGTTATCAATTCCAACTACTCCCTCATTTCTACTCCTATTTTAGCTAAACTTGCATTCTATATATTCTATTTTAGTTCGGCTTATCCTAAAACCATTTTATTATATAATCATAGGAAAAGCATCCTAGGGCTATATTACTCATGGTTTAAAATTTTACATGATTTAGAAAATTCTCATCAATATTTTTCTCAAAAGCGATGAAAGAAAATACTAGCAATATAAAAGTTTCAAAACTCAGTGAAATTTCATCGGCATAAACATTAAAGCTATTTCACAACTGTTAATACTTTCAATATTATTATTTATTAGTTCGAAGTAAATCCATGAAAATTTACCATATTGAATTGTTGGATCTTGTTAGACCCTAACCAACCATCTCCCCTAAATTTTATATCATCAAAACCGAAGTGCAACAAAAAATGTATCTAATTGGCCGAATTTCACAAATTATTCGGTTTTATATGAATTACATTGCTTTTATGAACCAACAATTCTAAAAAACACCTGTAAACCCTCTTCACAGCTTCCCTTCTTTTGTTTCCTTTACTGAAACACCTTAAGTATTATAAAACCTAGTCCATAGACTAGCAATTTCCCCAAATTAGCAAACACCTTGCCTAGCATATGGTAAGAGGCACAGTGACCTTTGATACATATATATAAATATGTAATTTACAATATTTGTAATTATGGGATATGATAACATGGTCCTTTAACAACAATGGACAAATGTGGATGCTAAATAAATAATGCGTTCTATTATATCTAATACACGATAATTCATGCCTATTTTCTGACTAGTTATATTGATACAGTGCAACTAACTAAATAAATACCAAACTTGTAATTGAATGAAATTATAATATATACGTTAATCATTAAAATATTTAGGTTATAGGATTTTTAGATTTTGAATCTCATATATGTTATTTTTTATAGCTTGTCATAATTGGAATGCAAGAGATATATTGGAGCGACCATTTCGTTATCTTGGTTCAATATTGCACAAAGAGGGAGATATTGTAGATGGCGTTGCTCATAGAATTAGAGTGAGATGGTTGAAGTGGAGATGTGCTTTTTTGGAGTGTTATGTGATAAACAAACACAGTTGACATTGAACGAGAAATTATATAAGACAACTATATGAACAACCATGCTTTATGGAACAAAATGTTGGGCAGCCAACAAACATCATGTACATGAAATGAGTGCAGCTGAAATGAAGATGTTGAGATGGATGACTAGCAATACTATAGATTATAGAACTAGGAATGAATCCATTCGTGAGAGCTTAGATGTAGCACCAATACGTGATAAAATGAGGGGAAATCAATTAAGATGGTTTGGTCATGTGCAATGAAGACCAATGATTTCATTAGTAAGAACGAGTGAAACAATGTAAGTTGAAGTGCTAGAAGGACTATAAGAATGCAAAAATTGATATGAGTTGAAATAGTAAGGAGGGACATGGTAAGACCCAAATAGCTGGGATAAGACTATTTGTTGTTATAGTATGTGTGTGGGGGAGAGATACAAAAACAGTAACATTCAAAAAAAGGTATTGGATTAATGGGCCATTAGACTATTGGGCATTTTTAAGGCTTGTGAGCCAAGTCGAGCCTACTTTTACAAGCCCGAACTGAAACTGAGCTTTGCCTTCATGTGATGAGGTTGAATTGAGCTGGACAAAGTTCGACTCGTTCCCATATACTCATACACAATTCCGGCCCACCAACATGGGACTAAACATACGTGAGAGTCCCAACCAAAATTTGATATTTAAATATTGAGTGTGTCAAATCGCAACCATTATTATTCAAAAAAGAAAATACAGGCACATAGCCCCACATTTGGACTGAATCATGATTTAGAGATGTAGACGGTTTCATCAAATGAATGAGGCATATATCAGGCGTAGCAAATTTATTGTAGTTTATTTTGTAACATGAACAAAAAGCATGGGTGCTTTGCTTTTAGCATGTTTTAATTTTCTTTTAACGTAAGGTTTATGTTTTTCTGTGGTTATTTTGTACATGCTGCTTTAGAGAGTTACAGTTAAATTTGCCACCACTAATCATCAGCGAATGAGGAGTGCTCACCCCCCTCCCCCACCACCCAAAAAGAAAAAAAAAAGAAAAAAAGCAAATGTTCTGTGATAAAAATGACTATAAAGCGAATCATAAACACACATGTGTTGTATTAGGGGTAAAAGGGGCCAAAAAAGTGTTCAGCTGAAAAGTAGTGGTCAATAAAAGTCATCAAATTCAAAAACACCCCATGTGTCAATTAATGGTACACCTTTAGAGGCCTGTCTCAAAACAGACATTCTCAAAAAAAAAAAAAAAAAAAAAAAAAGAAGAAGAAGAAGAAGAAGAAGAAGAAGAAGAAGAAGAAAGAGAAGGAGAAGAAGAAAAAAGAAACAATGTAAGGAAGAATTTGATGTGTTTTTGAATTTGACGTCTCTTTTTGAACACCCAACACATGTCAACTCATAATTCACCGTAGACACTACAGAAACGTTTTCAACATTTTCCTCCAAATAGGAGAATGATTGTCTAATAAATAAATAAAAAATAGAAACAAAGAAACGCGGAACGGATGCAGCCAGCCAGCTAGAGGCGAGAGCCTAACCTAATTCGCATCTCTCAACCAAATGGTAAAGCAGCTGCGTCTGCTGTATTTCACCGTTCCCACTGCCTCGTCTACACTCCAAAGATCGTTTCCTAGCAAGCCTACCACCACCACCCCTAAGGTCCATCTCTCTCCCATAACCACAACCGAAGCCAACGCATCGAGTTCTTTATACCCAAAGGTGAGTAGGAAGTCATGATTCATATATTTTTCTATTTGAACGGTAAGTCATAAATGGAACCCATGGTTCAGATTTCTTCATTCGCGGATTCTCGGTTTTCCAAACTTATTATTTCTCTTGATGTGTTGTGTGGTGCCGATTGCAGATGATGGCATCCGAGTTTTATTATACATTCGGACCATATAAGATCCACCAGAAAGAAGTATTTTACTCCTCCGACCTCTCCTATGCCATGGTTAATCTTAGGCCTGTTCTGCCTGGTAATTTATATTTTATTCTTCATTATCCTTTCCTTCTTCCCTGTATTCAAGAAAGGGAAAAAGAATCCAATTTATATGTTTATTTTATTTTTTCTGTAATTCTAATACGACGTTGCGCTTCCGTAAACCCTAGAGTTAAACATGTATATTCTAATGAGCAAAACAGGAAGAAAGTTGTAGTTTATGGTTTAGCCAGAAAGTTTTGGGAGCAGTAATACCC
>JAOXJP010231055.1:0-10689 GCA_025762735.1 Platanus orientalis | reverse complement strand
CTTCATCTTTTACTAAGACTCTTTGATCCTCACTTTTAATGCATCTAACATGGTTTAGGTCTCTACATTTCCTATCCCTTATTCTCACAAGTTTATATACACTCATCACCTAGTCAACTGGACACCATTAATCTACTTCTCTCTTTAGTGGGAGTTAAGTAATTATTTTTTACCCTTAATCCCTTCAAAGTCAAATGATCTTTTGATTTAAGGCTTTTGAGAATCCTGACAACATATGCGGCATCTATTACTTCTATCTTAAAACTCTGAATCTTATAAATGCTTGGTTTTATTTCTAGATTTTTTGCATTTGGTTACTTATTATGCTTAAAAATGTATTACTATGTACATATGTATATTAAACTTAATATGCAGTTTTGATAGCCTAGGCAGGCCTAGTCACTAGAGCCCACAACTTCCCTTAGGAGGCCAAATTGCCAATGCATCACCTAGCTGCCTCGAGTATATTAAATACAGGAACATGGCGATCCATATACTTGATATTTTAGTTCTTTTCTTCTTTTCTTTTTTTATTTTGGATTATTAATGAATTCTTATTTAGAAAAAATAATATGTACAACTGTTATAATAATGTATTCAATTTTTGAAATATTTTAACATAAACTTTTAGGTACAGCACCTAACACGAGTCACATATCTAAGCAGGGTACTCTTAACACAAGTAGACAGGGAGGACCAAATAGAATGCAAACATGTGTATCTCTACATATATACTTCTGACAATCATGTAAATGCTTGAGCTTTGAAAAAACCTCTACCAAAAACTATATAACAAAAACAAGAAATTATAGCCAAGCAGTACATTTATCTACCCATATATTTACTGTGTGCATAATTCCATGGTAAAATAACAGAAATGTCACTTACCCAAATACAACACTGCCGTTTGCTGGTGAAGTTTGGAGGTTTCCAGACACTCGATCGAATTGTACAACATCTCTAACATAGTATCCACTAGTTGCACTCCCATCTCCATATACCACACTATATCCACAGTACAAATTAGAGTTGCAACCAGGAATGGGACCATCGGATGCATTCGAACAAAAATCTTGATCACAAGTAACTGCTTTTCCAGTAACAGAGGCTGCTGGATTATACAGCGTGAGTTCAATCTGTAGATAACAAACACGTAACATAATTGAAAAAACATGCTAATACCGATTATGAAACTGAACCAAGACTTGAAGTTGAAGGGATGGAAATCAAAGACTAAAGCTAGAGAACAAGCATACACCGAGACTGCTTTTCCTTGGACACTGGGTACATTGAATGCAATTCACCCAGAAAATGTCACTTCCTGTATCCACTTGTACGTAGTAGTCCTTCGAAGGAGACCCAATTCCAAGTTTAGTAAAGTAAAGCCTATAACAACCACCAACCAACCAAAACCCAGAATTTATATGTCAGTAAAGAAAGAGATCTCAATAAGAATTAAAACAAGTACTCCGGCATCCAACCAAATCGATAAAACGTTTTCTCAGAACTAATTCTACAAAGAAAAATTGGAATCAACACAAAGGGTCTCAAACATAAAGACAGGACACCAAAGAATATACAGAGTCCATGAAGCAATGATAGAATTTCATTAATAAGAAACAAACCCAGTACTAGTAGGATCGCCATCTCCACCCAAGGGGAGATCAACGCCGTATAGAAACCGACGGTGCCGGCGCCCGTCGTGGGCTTTGATGGCACTCAACTGCTGTTGCCGACCCGCAAATTTGTGCTGAACTCTGAATACCCAGTTGGCATAGACATTGGAGGACAGAAACAAAATCAAAACGGAGAGACCAAATATCGATCTTCTTAGATCCATTTCTCTTTTTATTCTATTTCTTTAATTACTATGGCTTCCGAAGATTAGTGAGAAGAAGAGAGAGAGAGTCATGGACCCCTGCAAGCTATTGGAGGACGGTGGAACGAAGAAACAACGAAGCGGAGATAAAAGAATGAAGGATCCTCACACGTGGGAGAGGTTTTTCTAGATGGGTTTCATGGCAATACAAGGTGAGGCTGGCTGGGTGTTAAAACGGATTCAAATGGGATCCTGAAAAAGTTAAAAACCATCCCCTCCAATCAAAACCCATGAAAAAATTATGCTTTCCCACTACCCTTTCCCTTTGTTTGTCTTCTTTCTGGCCCTCTGCCTCTCCTGACTCGGCTCTTAATTCCATCCTCTGAGATATCTTAAGTAGCACTCCATTGTCTTTGACAATTTTCACCAATTCCTTCAACAACTCCTACAGTTAACAGTTAACTGGCCGTTTTATTCGATTAAGCAAAATTGACAACTGCTCTTCAATTGTCAACTGTTGTCTCCTGTGCTCCTTTCCGAGGGTGCACTCAGATTCGGTCAAGATTTATTGCACCTTGGCATTCTAGGCTTTTAAGTGGGAGGGATATCATCCAAGGCAGATGACCATAATTGCCCATACTAGTCATCACCTTCTTTTGAACATTACAAGAAGTTACTAAGCTCAGCTTGTTGACAGCTCTGCTCGTTAATGGTTTTTTTATATGTATATCTGAAACAAATGTTTTCCCCAGTATTTATTGTCCAGGACATATCAGGGGAAGTCAAATGGAATAAAAGGGGGAGTTATATGAAATTTTAAATTTCTGCCCATTTTATGCCATATGACATCCCCTGGTGTCCTGGACAGGACATTTGTTTCCATGTATGTAATATGTTTAAATTTGTTTGTGCATAATATGAAACATAGTCAAACAAAAAATTGATTTGATTTATATTAAATAAATAATAAAGAAATGAAATTATATTTTATAAAAATTGTTTTTTGTTGTACTGTGATATCAATCAAATGAAACATCATTTTGTTTTTGTAATGAATTAAATATACATTCTTAATTTAAGTTTGATGAGCTCACGACGTAAGCTTGATCTTTGTGGGGACGGGCATGAGTTGACCAATGCAAAGCTCGGCTTGTTGATACCCATACTTATGTACCAAGTTCCTTGTATCTACTTAGACTACCTTAAAATAGGTGTTCCCTAAAAAGAAAAAGTAAATGAAATAAATACAGAACTAAAAACAAGGGAATGATTCAATGGGAAGGGCACTCAGTTGTGACCTGTAGTTCTCCATAATGTTGGCAGGTTCAATTAATAATGCTTTTTGTCTATTTGAAAGTCCTAACAAAACCGACCAATCAGTTTGTTCTTCCAAGTTTCAAAAAAAATAAAATCTTTATCCCAAGTGACTTTAGTATGGATCACATGACCCATTATGAATGGGTCCTCTGTCCAATAACTTGAAATATGTCTCATGTTTAGATGATCAAGACCTACCTTTGGATGGGTTACACTAAATAAATTGTCTGATCAATTACCAATAAATAAATAAATGAATTGTCTGATGCAAAACTTTCAATCATAAATCGTCTTTTTTTTTTTTTTTTTTTTTTTTTTTTTTTTTTTTTTTTTTTTTTTTTGCAAAGAATGAGAAAACAGAATGCATTCTTTGAAAGGTTACCAAACACACACTAGATGAACTCTTTTGTATAATGAAATTTTTTAGCTTATCTACCTGTTAGAAGGCACCTCCTCTTAGAATGATAAAAAAGTGGGGAATGCCTTCTTTAATAGGCTACCAAACAACACATTAAATAAACTCTTTTGTCTGATGCAAAAAAATGTATTCATCTATGTGTTAAGAGGGTACCTCCATTTAATGGTGAGTGCTAATCCTCTGAACATGAGATACATGACGGGGTCCAAGCTGTTCTACCAATCCCCAATAGTGGATATCGACTTCAGAAACGTGAGACACATGGTGGACCCTCAAAGTGCTCCACCAGCCCTGTGGCCCTAGACCCAAATTATTGTCTCATGTAAAAGTCAATGAAGAATTCACAAGTATTAATGAATTCTAGAAGCCAATCTGGGAAGTTGCATTAAAGTTCCATATTCTATTCTGTTTATTTTATTTATTTCTCTTGGATATGCATTTGCCGTTTGCTTGGCTATGCATTATGTTTGTCCGTGGGCATGTAAAGCATGCATTAGGTGTCTGCCAACCGTGTATCTAAGATAGATATAATTCTTGAATATTACCTGGTTGGTATTGTTAATAATCACATGCATGTCAGACATTTTGACCGTTTATTAAGTGTGAAGTAATTGGACAAAAACAGTGGCTTGTTAAAAAAATATATACGTCATGAGACAAATGCTCCATTCAAGACACTAGGGATGTCATATGGAGTAAAATGGGTGGAAGTTAGATGAAATTTCAAATTTTCACCCAATTTGTTCCACATGACCTCCTTTGGTGATACACATTGGTTCACAGTAGTCAAATTATATAAATACTTGAATGGTATTATTGACTACAGGTTGTGTTTTAGTGATACACTTTTTATTTTAAAATGTTATTGTAATGTCAATTTCATATCCAATACAATGGATATCAAATCAATGAGTGGATATACTTTCACTCTTAGTAGAGGTGCAATATCTTGGAAATTAACCAAACAGACATGAGGCACACTCAATAATAAAAACTAAGTTCATTGCCTCAAAAAATGCAAATGTTAAAGACTTAAAGTTGAGTAGCTAAAAAAAAATTTTAACAGATATTTCACTATGGAATGGACTAGTTCAATCGGTGTCTATATTCTATGATAATCAAGTAGCTATACTAAAGCCAATAATAATATTTACGATGGTAAAAATAGGCATATATGACTAAGACATAATATTATGAGAAGAATGTTGAATAATGATATTATATCACTGAATTTTGTGAAGTTGAAAAGAAATCTTATTGATCCACTAACAAAATCACTTGACAGAAAATATGGTAAGAGAAACATCGAAGGGGATGGGACTAATAGCTCAATCGTGAGTTAGATGTAATAAAAACCCAACCTATGTGATTTTAGATCCCAACAAGTAGGTTCAAATGGGTAATAAAAAGTCGTAGGATAATTTATTAAGCACTATCAAAAGAAAATTTGCTCTTAGTCTTTTCCTATGGTGTAGGCAATGCATAAACTGTAACATAAAAGTGAGGATGAGTTATTAAACTCTTAATGAATTCAAAGCCTACGGGTGGTGCAGTTAGTCACAATTCACACTTGATGGATTCACTTATATGAGTGTGAAAGTGGGGTTGTTTCCTATGAGAACTTGGGCTAGGTTTATTAAAGCATTCATAAAAACTAGGAGTGACGCAAGGCCAAAAAGTGTCAAATTGTATAAAATGACAATTTAAAAAAAAATAAATGTAAATTATAAATTTACACAAACAGATAATAGTTTAAAAGATTTTACTTTACCAAGCTCTAGTAAATCTTGGTCTATATATCCTAAGTATCGGTTAAAACTCCAAAAGAAACCGGTATCATTATATTCAGTTTTTGTTGGTTCAAATATAAGTTGAGTCCTTTAATATTTTGAATCTATGGGGGGATTGTATTTAAGATTCAAAATATCAAATCTTAAGCAGGTTTGAACAATTGAAATGACCTTTAAAGGTTCGAAGTTCGAACGATCAAAAATAATTTCGACCCTTCGAAAAGCTCTGAATGAAAACAACATTTTGGTCGAACGCTCAAAATATTTTTCAAACATTTAAAGTAGTTCGAATGCTTGAAAGCTCAAAAATATTTTCAAACGTTTGAATAACGCAAAACAAGAAAATTGAGCATTGTGAAATTTTAGATTCATTCACGAGGAAGCGTGCGTAGGCACAAAAGATGTCTATGGACTTCAATATATGTCTTTCCCATGCCAATGGACACTTAATGAGTCTATAGACACATTCTTAGTGTCTCTACAGAATCTATAAAATAGAAAGGGGTTTTTCACGTTAAACACACTTGAACAATCTCTCATCTCTCTTATACTTTCTCATTTCTCTCCATTTTCTTAGTTGTTTTTCATGAAAAACACAAAGAAATTCTGCTTGAATTTTTCTTGAGCTTTGAAGTTTGTTGGTTGGATTTGAACCGCATCCCTTGCCATTCGTTGTGGGTCTTCTTATACAGTGTGGGTCCAAGAAGATCAGTATTGTTGATCCTGAGACGATCGTCAACAAATCCCTTCTACATCATAATGGAGGGAGATGAACACCGTTAAGGATAATGCCTCTAAGCATGCCTTGGCATAAACTGATAAGTCTTTTCCATTTGATTTCTTTATTAGTTTAATTCTCTGCAATAGTCTTAATTAGTTTTCTTCAACAATATATTTAGTAGTTTGATTAATTCTCTACAAATACTTGAAGTAGTCTATTTGTAAAAATTTAATTGTTTGATTTCTATAGTTGCTGCAATATCATTTTAATTATTATATAAAGAATTCATGCAATTGTTTAACCAGTGACCCTATCAAAAAATAAATAAAAATTAAGGGGATGGTAAAACTAAGGTTTGATAACTCAGATTTTTTATTCGACTTGGATAGCTCAAGAATCAACTCGACTTGGGAGTCATTGGAGTTAACTCAGAAGTCAAGACACTTTTATTTTTATTTTTTAAAATATAATAAATATGTAAAAATATTTAAAATATAACACATAGTATATCTACTTAAGTATTGTCCATTTTCATGATAAATATAATAATTTCGTTATATCATAACTTGAAAATCCAAAAATAAATTATACAAACCACTAATGGTCTAATACCATAGCAAGGTAGACATGACTAACTGTACATTCTAAAGTCCAAACTAAAGTAAAAGTACTATTATTAGTATTAATATATTGAGAAACCAAAGTATATTTTATAATAAACATAAAAACAAAATAGCATCCAAGGTTCATGTTTATATGGTTAGTTTAACTATTGAAGTTTAAAGTTTAATTTTCTTACTACTCTAGCCTTCATTCTTTTAAGTTTTTTACTCTTTTTATCGTCTAGTTTTTTGAATGTCTTTGAGAGCTCATTTGTTGGAGACTTTAGAATAGAAACCTCAAGCCCCCCAAAAATTGGAGTTTCTTATTGTGTTACAACTTGGCTTTGAGTCATTTCAAGGTTTACTAAACTTGGTGGAGTCACATTGTAGCACCCCATAATACTCATGGAAGGTAAAAATGTAAATAACCATGTATAAGGGTAAAAATGTCATTTTTATACTTTAGGAGGTCCATTGTGATGTTTGGGACTCAACTATATGAATTAGAAGTGAGAAAGACAAAGATAAGTCATGAACTTGTCAAGTCCTTAGATTGTCCAAAGAGCGTATTTAGGGTAACTTCATAGGCAAATTTGTACCAATCCTAAAAGAATTTAAGTGCAAACCATGCATCATTAGAAATATCTAGGAGTTTACTTTCCAACGAAATAAACGGTGAATGAATTAGAGTTTTCTAGAGAAAATTATGACAGGATCCCCACGAAGTTTTATGCTAGAAGAAAACCTAGGAAGCTCGATCAATCGAGAATGCTTTTAATTGATCAAGGTAGGTGACCCCGATTGATCAAGCCTAGGCAAAATCTCCCTTGGGATTTATGCCTACACATGATTTGTCTTCTTTTTTTTGGGGGGGGTTCTCATGAGACAAACCCATAAGATAAGGAATATTAGAAAGCGGGAGAGACTTTGCAAAAACTTGGGAAAAGGGAGAGGAATCGTCTTTTCCAAGTGCTTAGTAAGTCCCTAGAAACTTAGACCTAGCCAAAATTAGGGTTTATTTCCAGTTTTTTATCATTTACTCATGAATTTTTATTGTGAAACTATGGTTTAATTTCAGAAAAAGGAATACATTTGAAAGGGAAATAAGCTTTGGAAGAGGTCTTTTGGAGCAATGGAGTAGAAGCCTTTGGTGTGTCAATACTCATTTTATGCATACACTCTTCCATTCTTAGGTTCATAGAAGTGTGATTTATATTCTATGTTTTAAGGATTTGTGGCTTCAACCTCAATGAAACTGATTTGGTGAATGGATATGCATTTTATGCACACTTCCTTTTTCTAGGATCTTGGATTTGTTGAGAATGAGCTTCAATTTGGTGATTTACATCTATTCTTCATGAGAATGTGATCTCCCATGAGTTGTGTTCTTTTTTTTATTTAAGCATGTTAAGAATGATTACTATGTTGTTTTCATGGGTTCTTGGAATATGAAGCTAGTTACATGATATTAGTGTCTTTGTTGAGTGAGTTTGATAATCTCTATTCTATTTGGGAAAGGTATTGAAGTTGGATTCATATAATTTGGATGGATTAGAAAGTTATGTGGTGTATCTTGATTTAACCCTTGATTTCCCTTGACATTCCTAAATTCTTACTTTCTACCTATTTATTGAATTTTCATATGATTAGTTCCCCGTGACTTACATGTCTTTTAGATGCCTTTGGACTCATTGCATAAGCCTATTGCTCACTTTAGTGGATTTTTCATACTTCATGTTAATCCATATTGATTTGTGTTAATTCTATTGATTCTCATGTTAGAATCTTAGAAATTCAGTGTACTACGCATCATTAAAATACCAAAGTACACAATGCTAAAAGTACACAATGTACTACATTAGACATTGCATCTATCGGTAAACTCTTGGTGGCATGAGCATGTTACTTTTAGCATTATGTACTTTGGTATTTTCATGAGGCATCTTATTTGGGTATCTACATGGGTTTTAAAGCATTTGAGCTATTTGGTTTTTATCGTTGATGGTATTTGGCATGAAATGGTTTAACATTCATAAGCATCATATGTCTTTAGAATTGGGTCAAACATCTTCATTTGCATTTTGGTATTTAGCCCCCTTACATGTGGTTTATCCCTTTAGTTTTGGACTCTTTATAAGATAGGACATATGGATATGTTTAAATGGTATACTTATGTAGTAATTACTTTACTTTACATAAATATGGTTTTAGCATTTCAGATTCGGACACAAGGATTTGATATAATACCCCTATGTAGGAACATGCCCTTTTGGGCTTGGAGACCCTTAAGTGAGTTGGTTGTTGCGATCCTCAGGTACCCTACCCCCAGGTCACATCAATAGGTGAAGGGGCACTAGTTGCTCAATTATTTATAGTATATAATCTTTAAGACTCTGGAGGCCTTTACATGGGTTGGCTAGACATAGCTCCAAAGACCTTTTATGTGGGTTGTCCTTCTTGGGTCCGGAGACCCCTTTTGTAGGTTGACCATTTTGGTCCTCAAGTATCACCAAATTACATCAATAGGTGAAGACAATCCTAGTGGTCCAATATATGTATGTATAGTCATTGGGCTTTATAAATAGTGTCATCAGGTATTCAATCACCGGGTGACATCAATAGGTAAAAATGGTCATAGTGTTTATAATCTTTATAACTCTACTAAAGTACCTAATCACCGGGTCACATCAATTGGTGAAGACGACCCTAGTGATCTAATACATATATGCCTAGCCACCAGACTTTATAAATGGTGTCATCAAGTACCCAATCATCGGGTCACATCAATAGGTGAAGAAAACCATAGTATCCATTGGTCTTATAACCCTGAAGATCCTTATTAAAGTTGGTCATTTTGGAAAGAGGCCCCTTTGTGAGCAATTTGTACATGTTATGTTTTGTAAGAGACCCTACATGGGTTATATGTTATGTTTTGCTGGAGACCTTGTATAGGTTATATGTTTTGTTTTGCCGAAGACCCTTACATGTGTTTTATGTTTTGAATTTGTTGGAGAGCCTTCATAGTCTATTTTATATTTACCTTTGATTTCATTGGAGACCCAATATGGGTTTGCTTACATTTGGTTTCAATATTTGACGGACCCTTATGAGTTAGCATATGACATATAGTATATAGTTTATGGCATATAACATGTAGCATATGCATGGTTCAATGTTGGTCAGTTTTGGACATTCACATGGTTATCTTGTAGCATGATCATACTTTGAATCATAATAAAGATACATGTATAACATATTTGATGCATTTGTATACATACTTTAATTCCTTATTTTATCATGATTCATCCTATATATTATTATTTTGATTATATTTGGCCTCCTTTGTGTTGTATAAACTACGTATCTTTTTGCTGAGCCCATCAAAACTTACCTCAATTGACACCACCTTCTAGATGGAGAATAAAATGACATATATCTAGAGGTTACTTGGGATGAGGATGAGAGTTAATGGCTTGGATTTGTTGGTTCATAGATTCGTTACTATGTTTTCCCTTTTCCAATTTGGATTGTAGACATGCAACATTTACATTTGGTTTCTATGAAGATTGTATTATTGGCTTGTGGTAGCCTTTTTGATGGATATGAACATATACTCATTTTTTGATTAGTTTAGACATGGTTATAGTTTATCAGCTGGTGTGTTGTCATAGGCAATCAAAAATAAAACCTATACTCCTAAAAATATATGTAGTGGTGCGAGTAAGGATCGTTCCCACAGAAAGTATCTAACCTAGTTTTATGTTACGTGAACAATGATGGGGGGTTTGAGTATAATGAAAACAATTTTAAGAAAAAAACAATAAGGAACAATTCAAATTGAAATATCAAAATCAATCAAAAGAACAAACTTTGGTCTAAGTCAACATCCACCATCGGAATTTTACAACTGATCATCGATGCAAGTATATATTAATTCACACTTTCAATATTCACCGTTAGAACTATTTTCTTATCTCTTCTTAGTCATAATTAATTAGAAAATAGGTGATCTAATCAACCCT
>JAOXJP010231054.1:0-10689 GCA_025762735.1 Platanus orientalis | reverse complement strand
GAGGTAGTAAAGAGGGACATGGCAGCTTGTAATTTAACGGCAGATAAGGCCCTAAACAGAGCGGAATGGCGGAACAGAATTCGTGTAGCTGACCCCAAATCGTTGGGATAAGGCTGTTTGTTGTCGTTGTTGTTGTTGTTGTCTCACTATTCCGACATCAGTAGCTTCTAAATTGGAGAGGTGTTTCACATAATTCCTATGCAATGATAGAGTGGAAATGAGGACATATAACCCTGTGGAATGGAGGAAAGTATGTAGGACTAAGGGGGTTTGGGTATTAGAGGGATTAGAATTTATAATAAGACCTTATTGGGAAAATGATTGTTGAGGTCTGGCATTGAGAAGGAAAATTTATGAAGGAAGGTGATCATGGCCAAGTATGGGGATATTTCAAGGTGAAAGGCAGGAGAGATGAGGAGTCATGGGGTGAGTTTGTGGAAATCAATAGTGAAAGACAAAGAGGACTTTTGGAAGCATAATAGATATAAATTGGTAATGAGAAACAAGATCAAGTTCTGGGATGGTGGATGGTGTGGGGAGTTTCCTCTAAAAGTTGTGTTTGACCACATCCACTGCATTGCATTGAATAAACAGTGTAGCAGGTTCCAATTATGATCACACTAGTAGAAGAGATACATTGAATCCCATTTTGAGAAGGAACTTAAATGATTTGGGAGATGGAGGAGTTCTTGTGTCTTCTTACTCTCTTAAGGGAGGTGAAACTGAATCCTAGATTAGAGGGCAAATGGTGGTGGAACAAGGAAAATAAAGTATTTTTATGGTCAAATCATTCTACTCAGCCATGGACAGGACAATTGGTTTGACTACCCTGCACAAAATTATTTGGGATTGTGGGCTTCCTTCAAAAATATGTATTTTTTATTTTTACTTTTATTGTTATGTTGATTGATTTTCTGGATAAAATTCTCACAATAGATCATGTGAATAAAAGGTTGGAATATGGTTAACATGTGTGCGTTGTCTTGGACATTTGTGAGGTCTGGAACTTCTTCCTTTCTAGGCTGGGGGTGTCTTGGACATTTTCAGATGATTTTGAAAGTTAATCTCTGGGTGTTCTTTCAATTCCTTTCCTCTCCCCTTCCTTTCTACCTCTCCCTCTCCTTCATTCCCAGTTAATCTTGTCTGGAACAGCCTTTCACCCCCCGGGTTCAAGCATTTATCTGGGTTGCTTCCTTTTGCAAGATGAATACCATGGATCACCTTCAAAGGAGGTGCCCTTACATGATGTTATCTGCACACATTTGTATTTTCTGTAAGGAGGATGGGGGGTCTGGTAACCATGTCTTGCTTCATTGCTCTTATTCTCAGCGCATTTGGGAGCGAGCACTTTCTTTCTACCCTATCTCTTGATTGGGTTATGCCAATCAACACGATTGATCTTATTCGGCAATGGAACACCCCATGCTTGCATCCAAGAGGCAATAAATTTTGGACTGCTCTTCTTCATGGTACTCTTTGGGGCATTTGGAAAGAGAAAAATATTTGAAGATTCCTCTCGATCCTCTTCTCAGCTTATTGACTCTTATCACCTTTGAGGTAGCATCATGGGTTATGGTTCTAAAGGATTTTGAGGATCTCTCCATTAATGATCTCTTAAGGGACTGGTATTCTTGGATATTCTATAATGATTAGTGTTTGATTATTGCCTTCTCTTGTAACTTATTTGTATCTTCTGTTTCTTGACCCTCTTGGTCATCGTATTTCTTTCCCCCCTTCCTTTTTTTTTTTTTTTTTTCTCTCTAATAAATTGTTATTCATCATAAAAAAAAGTTAATCTCTGGGTGGTGGATCATGTGTGTGGAGAACATGTTCAAGGCTGCCTGGCAGTATCTCTCCTGTGTTGTCTTTGTTGGGGTCTTTTGAAGGAGTGGAGTTGAAGGCTGTTTGATTAAAGGTCTCTTCAAATTTGGAAGGCCTACTTGTAGCGACTTATGATTTACTGAAATCTTGATGTTTCATTAGGAAGGAGTTCGATGAGGTTTCTTGGGATTGTATGTGGGGGCAGGATGTGGATGTTATTGGGCTGTAGAATTTTCTGGTTCCCTTGTGTGCTTTTGCTTTCGTCCTTTTGCTTGTAGGTTTCACCATCCTGGTATTTTTCTCTCTCTCTCTCTCTCTCTCATTTTTAATAATATTTCATTACCATTAAAAAAAATAGCCATTCATGTGCTGTTTCCTAATTATGTTCTCTTTCTTGGTTATGATTAAAGGAGAACTTTAACCTCATTCAGATGAAGTTATTAGATTCAATAAAAACAATATAAAATCTTTTGTTACATTGTGACAACATATGAATAGATCACTATTTTTGACGTTGAAACGAGATGGATCATGAAACAAGATAAAGAAACATTGGCATGATTTAGCATAGATGGAATACAATGAGGACATAGGAGTTTATCAAAGATTGAGTGACCCAGATTGCATGCATATAAATGGACATTATGGAAGATAGCAAGAATTTATTTGCATTTGTAACCTTTTAAGTTACATCTAAACTAAAGCTTTAGTTTTCCATACATGGGAAGAAGAGGTAGTAAAAAGAAGCATCTTGGAGCTATATTTCCAAAATTTGAAGATGAAGATGTGCTATAGTGTTACATAATCAGGGAAAATTTGAAGATGAAAATGTGCTATAATGTTAACATTGTCAAGCTCATGCTATCAACATTGAGTGGACCAAGGATTGACTTGTAAGGATGGGGCATTCATTTTTCTATGCTAGGAAAGCCTTATTATTATATTTTAAAATATATATTATTACTCAGATACTTTTGCTTTTAAATTTGATAAAAATAGAAGGAGCCTCGTGCACTGGATTGCCCTTTTTTAATCTGTGTTACTAACTAATAGTGTAGGATTGCTTTATATTGGTATATGTGCACCATAGAAAATTCACTTGTCATCTGGATGTGAGTGAACAGATACAGTTATATGCTATCCAACAAGGAAAGAAATTGACTTGGCATAAAAATTTAGAAAACTCACATATTTTCACTATGAATTGAGGTGTGCATCTATAACACATTCACAGAATTATTTTTTGTATGAGGAAAATCTAATAGAGAGGTTGCTTGGCTCATTATCACCAAATAAAAAAAATGAAAAATGGTTGCTTGGCTCATGGTAAGGGCATCACCCTTGATAAATGGATTACATATTCTTGGTCTAATCCAACAAATGCATGCATGGGCACGGTAGTCAATGAATAAATTTAGGAGAAAGTTGAACTTTTGAATGGACAGCTTAAACAAAATAAGAAAAAAAAGAAAGAAAAACATCCATTGGACTTATGATGGATTTAATGGCACCAATATTTTTGAAATGTCAGATTTCAAAGTATCTTGAAAATGAAAGATAATCATGAAATTATTGAAAATTGAAATTCCATTGAAATTAGGGACCTTTTGAAGACGGTGTGTTCACTTCTGGAATAGTGGTGACAACAATGATGATGAGGAAGGTTTAAGTATCTAGTGGTGATGATTTTTGATTGTAAAAGCAATGATGATGATCATTCACAACCAAACAAGGCAAGTGCTACATAGATGGAATTGGTGGTTCTTACAAACTTGATGTTTCTTGCTATGGCGTTGGTGGTGACGATTGGATTGGTGGTACTGAAATGGTTCACTTTCCTTCGTGAAATTGGCCATATGGAGAAACACCTTTGGGCTCCTTTTTAAAAAATATATATTTAATGATTTTCTAATTATTAGACTTTAGAGACAAGAGGTTCTACCCTAACAAAACATCATATGTTCATTCTAGTATAATCATGTAGGGAATGTTGGATTAGGAATTGGTAGAGTAGAGGAGATTAGAGATCATAGGTATCTTCGTAGGATTACAGTGTTGGAAGTTAGAGAGGCTTTGAAGAAGATGAGGATACTACTTGTATAGGTTTTCTTTTTGTTTGCATTAAAATTATCGTTATTCTTCTAAAAAGAAGAAGATCAGGATAGGGAAGGCATTAGGACTAGATGGTATCTCATTTGAGGTTTGAAAATATATAAGAGACAATAGCTTATCACGGTTATAACTAAGCTATTTAACAAGATCACTAAAACTAAAAAAATGTTGGATGGGTGGAGGAAAAGTTTTGTGGTGCCTATCTACAAAAACAATGGGTATATTCAAAATTGCACCAATTATTGTGGGATCAAGCTTATGAGCCAATGCGGATATAGTCAAGAGACTCTTGTATGTTCCCCCACACAAGAGAGTGAGGTGCAAGATGTGTGAAGTATGTGGGTTAATTAGGGTGTTTTAGGGGTAGGAAACTTTTGTAATAAGGCCAATAGTGCGATGGGTAGTTGAGGGTTTTTTTTCTTCATACAAGGGTATTTTTGTTATAAGGCTGAAAAGCCAAGGGTAATTTAGGTATTTACAGGGCTGGTCAGCAGCTAGTGTTCTCGTCTTTAGTTGGTCCTCAAAGTGAGCAAAGTGGGGCCGATGATGTGCTGGTCGACTGCCCCTAAGAGGTTCTAAATTCTAATTGTTGGTCTTTTAGTTTTAGGAAAGTGATAAGTTAGAAAGGTTGTAGGAGTTAAAGTTTCTATTTCAGGTTATTGCTAAGTTTTAGGTGTTTTAGAGCCTATTTACGGGGCCCGCGACTTGTATTGAGGGAGGCACTGAATATATGAATTGAAGTTGGTTTTGTTTGGGTTTTATCCCCTTCTCCTCCCCCTTTCCCATGGCTGAGCTGTGTGGAGCAACTAGGGTTATTTTTAATCTTCTTTTTCTTCATCTCTTCTTCTTTTCTTCTTTCTTCATTCTTCTTAAAATTCTCTTTTATTCCCTGCTGCAACATCTTCAATATTCGAAGCTTTAAGTTGCTGGAATTTAAAGAAAGCTACAGAATATAGCCACTCAGGGTTTTCTCTTTATTTTATTCCTTATTTGATTCTAAGAATTCCACTTAAAATTCTCTGTAGAAACTCTGTTTAATAACTAGTTATTATTGAGTCTATTGGCTCATCTTTAATTGATAATTCTGGGTTAATCTTCTCTAGAATCGCCCTTCTATAAAAACCCTGTTTTCTTCTACTTCTTTTAGGGTTTTATTCCCCATTCTTTTCCCTTAAACTCCTCTTTAATCTCCTTTGGTTATGATTAGTTTCTGTTATAGAAACCCTAATCTGTTTTAGTTGTTATTATAAAAGTATAGTACAGACTGTTGTTTCATATGTTTATATACTTGTCGAAATACTATGAAATTTTGATAACTTTCTGACCCATTTGTAGGGTAATTTTGGTAATTTCAACAATCTTCTCAGATTTTTCAGAACCTAAGCAATCCCTTCTATTCTAATTTCCTCCTTCCTTTTTCCCCTCAATCCCATTTGAGTTCTCCTGTTCAATTCCCTATTCCTTTCCCCACTTTTCTTGTAAAGTTAAGGTATGTTGGGTGTTTTATATTCAGTTCTTAGTTACTTAAAATTCTGTCCTAGCTTCTGCAACAACTATTTGGGCCATATCAGCATGATTCTATAAGCCCTAGTGATGTAGGATACCAACGGGATTAAGCTCCTACATTAATTAGATGATGAGACAAAGCCTAAAATTAATTTTCAAGCTATAAAGATAGAATCTTGAAAAGTATGTGTGCTGAAATTTAAAGAAAATAGTCCAAGAATTTTCAAATTTTTTTAAGAAACATGCAAGAAATAAAGAAAACTAATCCAGATTGATTGAATACTAAAAGAAAATTAAAGAATTAAAGGGGGGACACCCGGCCACCCCACCTACATTATATAGGGAAATAGTTTTGTGAAAGCAAATGGGTCTAGGAGGGTACTGTTAAAAGTGTGGGTGTCTTGGGTTTAGGGTTCTTGAAAATTTGGGGCAAAATTCAAGAAGAGGGTTTTTAGGGTTGAAAAATTAGGGAAAGTTATATGGATGGGTTTGGATGGTTATTGAAGGCTTAGGTTTACAAAGAATTTGATTTTGGGTGGAAGAGATGGGAGTAATTAAAGAAGGTAGGTTGCTGAAAAATTTTCAGCAACATGAATTTCAAGAAGGAGAAGAAAGAATGAAAAAGATTTAGTAGAAGAGAGTGAAGAGGTATAAAAGATTGATAGAAAAGAGAAAGAAACTGTAAGAGATTAAAGAAATCAGAAAATTTTAGCAAGATTAAGGAAAAGAAGTAGAAGTGTGTGGAGAGAAGAAGAAAGAAGAAAGAATAGAGAAGAGAGGATAACTCACCTAAAAGCTAAAACCATACAAAAAGAGGTAAAAGTCTTTTATTAGCCTTTACAAAAATTTGGACCAAAACACCCTTAATGTTGTACGGCCAACACTAAAACCCTATCAAATTTATAAAAACATGCACATCACTCCTAAAATTCTCCTAAATTACAACTAACTCCGTCCCATGGCTCTATGGCCTTATTATATGGAATTAACCCTCTAAAACCCATAAAAACATAAAGAAACTTAAAGAAAACTAAGCCTAATCATGTGGGAAACAAGATGTTCACTTAGATTTCTTGAGAAATCTAAGCTTTGGCTTCCAGAAAGGATAATTCTTTTCAAGTCATAGCAAGGCTGTTGCATCACCTAGGCTGCTTACATTAGTTTTGGTATCTGATCTTATCATCCTGCATCATGAGCCATACAATGAAACTATGTGAAAGTGTGATTGAATATTGACTAAGATGTGAAACTAGAGTGTCTGAAAACCAGTTTGGATTTATGCTTGGGAGATCGACTACTAAAGCTATTTTTCTACTTTGACAATTGATGGAGAAAAGAAGAAAGATCTTCACATGGTCTTTATTGACTTAGAAAAGGTATATAATAGAATACTAAGAGCAATCATTTGGTGGGTTTTGGAAAAGAAAGGGCTTCCTGGCAGATTTATTGACATAGTTAAGGATATGAATGATGGTGCGATAACTAGTGTTAGGAAAATTGGGGGAGAGACAAGCAAGTATGCGATCACAGTAGGCTTGCACCAAGGGTCAGTGTTGAGTCCATATTTTTTTGCCTTAGTTATGGATGAGTTGACTAGGCATATACAAGAGGAAGTTCCATGGTGAATGCTGTTTGCTGATGATGTTGTGTTGATTGATGAGACAAAAAAGGGGGTAAAATGCCAAGTTAGAACTATGAAGGGATGTTTTAGATTTATAAGGCTTTAAGAACCTGGACTAAAACAGAATATATGGAATACAAGCTTAGCAAAAATAGGAGTAGAAACGGGGGAGTATTTAAGATTGATAACCAAGATATACCTTAGAGTGACCATTTTTGTTATCTTGGTTCAATCATGCACCAGGAGGGAAATATTGTGAGCTGGGAGCAACACCTTGGGGCGTGAATAGAAGCTGATTGCAACTATAACTTGAATACATGAAGATGGGATTGACCATGTGGACCTAATAATAATATGTAGGCAATGAGGAGAATTAGAGATGATTTATTGGCTATCTAGCATGCTCAATCCCTCATTTCTCGTGTGGTGATGTCTCCAAATTTTGTGATGTTTGATGTCATAATATAGAGAGTTAGGTGTGATCTTCTGTATTAGTTGTATAATCATGTGAGTTGGTCCAGCCTGTCTGTTATGCCTCTTGGTGACATTTTGAGCCATAAATTCTGTCATTTGCGTTGTCTTTTATGTGTGACGTTAAGAGTTACATATTCTAATGGGGAACCATCTCAAGGAGCCTTATATAGTATAGTATCTTTGCATTTATCTTTATTTTTAATTTTGCACCATGTGAGTTCTTTGTTGGGGTATGATAGCTAGACAATATGGGATCACCTCTGAATTTTAGGCAGGAGTAGAATCTTTTCAGATGCTTATCCAGTGTCAGGGTTGTGGCTTAGATGGTCAGTCCTTATTGGAAGTTGTTGGTGCTTACATGCATTATCAATGTCTTTCTTACAGGAGCCAAGATTGGATGGATCTATTCCTTTTACTAGTCCCTTGATCAGATGCATGTAGACTGAATCTGAGCAGTGCGTGTGATTTGGGTGGGTGTGCATGCAAAATTTAGTCCTCTTAACATTGTGTTGCCTTTTGTCCTGTTTATTAACCTTAAGGACAATTTTCATTTTCTGGTCATTTGATATTTGTAGGTCAATCTGCACAGTTCTATGGAACAAAGTTAATTGGTTTCATATTTGTCTATTTCCAGCACCTACTTACTGGAGATAAGCAACTCCATGTGATACTAAGTGATCTTTATATATCCACACCTACATCTGACTGCCTTATTTTAGACAAAATTTCATTTTTCTTGTCCTCACTGACTGGGTAATAGTGTGGGTGTTCTAAATTTTGTGGCTTCTTTATTTGCAGGTGTCAGAGTGGGGGAGGATGAGTATGTGCGATGCCGAGAGAAGACTCCTTGCAAATGCATTGCTTGACGTCTCCAATGAATGGTTCGTGCTTTTGTCGGAGTCGTGCATTCCTCTTTACAACTTCAGCATTGTCTACACCTATCTACTTAGGTCCAGGTATAGTTTTATTGGTGCGTTCGATGATCCTGGGCCTTATGGTAGAGGACGCTACAATACGAACATGGCACCTGTGGTCAACATCACACAGTGGCGTAAAGGGGCCCAGTGGTTTGAAGTTAACCGGAGGCTTGCAGTCAGTATAGTGGAAGATACCACTTTCTACCCTAAGTTTGAGGAGTTCTGTCGGCCGGCATGTTATGTTGACGAGCACTATTTTCCTACCATGCTGACCATTCAAGCACCACATCTCTTAGCAAACCGGAGCATCACTTGGGTGGATTGGTCAAGAGGTGGTGCTCACCCAGCTACTTTTGGGAAGGCTGATATTACAGAAGCTTTTTTAAAGAGAATTCTTGAAGGACAGAACTGCCTTTACAATAACCAGCCTTCTTCAGTTTGTTTCCTTTTCGCAAGGAAGTTTGCTCCAAGTGCTTTGGAGCCTTTATTACAAACTGCACCTAAGTTTCTTGGGTACTGACCACATTACTCATGGGAGGAGAATTGGAGGCTCTGAAAGATGGGATTTCTTCAGATTAGATCATTCATGCCTTACATGTCGTTAATCTCCTCCGAAATGCTCCAGAGTATATTAATTCGAACTTCAGGTTGAAATTGGTTACGAACAGCGCACTCTTTAATTGATGTATTTGTTTGCACCTTCGTACCTTCATTTTATAGGGATAAAGGTATTATGATACAAGCATTTTCAGATGTACAGAATACTATCACTTGCCTTTATCAAAAAAATAAAAATAAAAAGAAGAATATCAGCACTGGGAATTGACATCCTAGATCCATTCTTGTATCCTGGGGTTATGGTACATTTTTTTTTGGGTTCTACCTATTATTAGTTCACTAACCCCCCTCCCTCCAAAAGTGAATGGGCCCCACCCCCTTGTGTCTCAGGAGATATGTGTCCGGAGCGGTCACCCTGCTCTCGGTCCAGAGGATAAGGCCCTTTTTTTCCGCCATTGGAGGACTGACATGGCAACCATCCATCTGTTAGAGGATCTTCTTCATTAAGCACACATTTAGTACCTTTGTTCATGTCAGCTTGCACTTTAGCCCTACAAATAAGGACTCGTATCCTCTGTGTGCGCCACATACACAAAAGGGGGTGGGGTCATACACTTTTTGCAGGGCCCCACCTCTCTTTCTGTCTGTGGCTTACCGTGGTGCGGTGGTGCAGAGGATGCAGCTCCCACAAATAATTGCCATGTCGCCCGAAATCATCTGTGACACCCCCCTGAAGGGACACTCGGAGGGGGGGGGGATCAACTCACTTTTTGGGATGTCACATCACCTCCAAAAAGTGAATTGATCCCCCCCTCTGAGGGGCTGAAATCGTCTATGCCACCCCCCCTGATGGGACATGCGGGGGGGGAATCAATTCACTTTTTGGAGGTTTTTGATTCCCCCTCTGAGTGTCCCATCAGAGGGTGTGGCGCAGAGGATTTCAGACCCCCTCTGAGTGGCCCTTCAGGGGGGGGTGTCGCAGATGATTTCAGGCGTGTCCAAAGAGCATGACATGGTGGGCATATGTGGGTCCATATTGGGCTCCCACCTCAGCTGCCATGTATGAGGTATGAAAGCTATGATTGTGGGTCTTCAGGTCAGCCCAACCCAACATGGGGTGCAAGTTCACCATTTGGTCCGGCTGGGCTTGCCGGACCAGTCTGGATATTAAAAAACAATACAAACAAAGATTATTTTTTTGTTTTTGTGGAAAGAGGTCGACACGGCAGCATGCAAGCAACGCTAGTTTGAATTGTGGGGTCCTGGGTACATAAAGTCATTTGAGAGAGAGAGAGAGAGAGAGTGTACCATGTGATGAGTGGGGCCTTTCATTATGATCAAAACTTGTAATTAGTAATCATAGACACGTCTAATCCTTAAACAGTGAGGCCCCTGTGAAAATGTGGGCTTTTAAATTTTGAACCAAAAAAGAAGAGTTTGGTAAGCCAACGAATAAAAAAACTTCTTTATTTTAAGTATTCTTTCCACATCGCTCATAGATATTCTTATCAAAGATAGACAAACTCCCAACTTTTATAAGAAACTTGCCCCCCACCCAATCATTCCCAAATAAACTCGGTAGTGTTCTGAACTTCTGATTTCTGAATCGGTCTTCCAACTTCACTTCGTTAAATTTGCAATGAATGACGAATACTACCCCTCCCCCTCCCCCTCCAAAGA